>PVJI01012128.1:0-53045 GCA_004026765.1 Micronycteris hirsuta | reverse complement strand
AGTTACTTTTTGAGGTCAGACATCTAAATTCTATTAGTGCAGTATAAATAATAGAGTCTAATATCATGGAGATTATCTTCTCTGTGTGCATATTCTTTTTGAAAGCACACACACCGCATTCCTATAGACAGAAAAAGGCACACTGGGTGGGATGTCCCTCTCGTTCAGTAATCTCTCTTTCAAACATCAAGATGTCAGGTACTGAGAAACGTGCTGGAGGCTACACTGCAGGATAAATGTAGGTGGGAAGGGGAGTCAAGTCTTTACCCCTTACCTACTTTTTATAAGCTCTCAGCCTCATTTAACTTCCTCATTTTCTCAGCTGTACAAAGAGTCAAGGTCAGACATTTGGTTACAAGCCACAGAAAGCAAAAAGCAAAGAGGACTTTATTCCCTGTATCTGGCAGGCAGGAACTCTCGTTGTCTCTGTAAAATAATGAAGCTTTCAGCAAGGGTCTCCCAGTGCAAATAACAATACAACGGTTACATCTGCAGATGGCACATTGCAATTCTTCATCTTAACATGACCCGATGATGAGTGCAAAGCAGCAATTGAAACTAAACCATCTGTCTGTTTGTCTTTAGACCTTGCTGATAGCACCAGCCCAATATTTGAGATAACCAGTGTCATGTATTTACCCATGGAAGAGAAGACTAAGCTTTACTGTCTCTAAAAGGAAACACTGGAGACAGAAAACACAGATTGCATTGAGTCCCAGGCCTCTGGCACCAGTGAAAGACCCTCACTGAGTTACATGCTGAAAATGGTAGATGTTTTTTCTGGCTAATGGTGCGATGATTCTCCTAGGGGTGTCATTTTTCCTGGCTCTTTAATCAGTAAAAGAAAGAAAATCAGTGGAAATAGCTTTGTTATGTGTAGCCTCAAATCAGATGGCCCTTGACTGAGCAATCATCACTCTGGGAACAGTTCAAAGCATGAAGGATGTGGAACTTTCTAGTACTCTGAACATCCCTTATTCGGCAAGGCCAGCAATGAGGATGCTGGTCAAATTAGAGACAGAATTCTGGATATAATAGGGAGTTACCACATGTTCCATATGAGGATTTCAGTTGATCAACAACTAGTACCACATGAGTGCCTCCTCTGAGCACAAAGCACTCGGTGTCACAGTGCACTACAAAACTTAATGACATACTTCCTGTCCCAAGACATAATTAATATGAAAATTATGCTAAAATCATTCATACTTTTAGAGCTCAGATGACATACACAATCAGCAAAACAGATTGTTATATGGTAAATGTGTGAGGGTTAGAATCATAGACTCATAAATCTGCTTTTTTTAAGGTCAGAAATAGCTGAGTCTTGTTCAACTTACTGCAGATTAATAGATTTCTAACTTAATAGATGGGATGTTTACTATAGTATTATTAAAATTATTTTGTTATGGGAGGTTTTCTTCACTTGGATATTTGATTATCTACAGCCCTATGGCACCTAAAACAACTTAAGACATGGAGCCCTTCTACTTCCTTCAAAGAAGCCCAGCTCGCTTTCTGAGTCGGTGGTATGATTTCCCCGATTCTCAGTGGCAACTTGCCCTGTGATAGGGGACAGGTCTGGCTGGTGAGGAGGCCTGTGCACATCCCTGCTGAGCATCCCCAGAGCCACAGAGAATCCACAGTCGTGGGGCTTCTGGAAAGAGAGGCTCTGAGACACACAGCCAACTACAACTTACTGGTAGGAAATGCCAATCTCCACAGTTGCTTCCTGTGAAACTTGTACAGAGAATGGCGAAACGAGACCTAAAATCCCACAGTTACACACCTAATTAAATTAACTCAAATAAAGGATCATCCTAAATATGATATTAATCAAATTATAAAGTGACAGATAATACTTCTTCCATTCTGGGACATAATGAGAACTTAAATGAGATTTTTAGAGCACCCAAAATAAAAGTTATTTTAACAATAAATACTTATAAGATACCTATTCTGTCCCAGGTTCTGCCTCATACATCACCTTCCTCATCTGTCATCTCTTTTCCTTTTCACAATTTGTAAATAACAGGCCAGGGGTTAGAACCCAGGGTTTCTGAACCAAACACAGGGTACAAAGGTGCCACATTCACTTTATGACCTTGATCGGAAATCTTTCTCAGGGCTGTTTAGTAGACATTATGTAATATGTTTTCTAAGAGGAACCAATTTGGTAAAACTGAGAATGAGAACACTTCGCTTTTCATTTCTTTTGCAGAGGTATTGTGCAATGAAAAACCCCTACATTGAGCACAATGGGAGTTTTCACTTAAGCAGTGAGTATAAGCAACCTCGATTGGGACTGTCCAAAGCGACTATTTAGAAGGAGAAATAAGCCAAAGTTCATGATAACACCCAGCTCAACTTCCTTAAGGAGAACTGCATCAAACTGAACACAAATACTTACCTAAAGGTACTTGAAGAAGAACCTGAGACTCCTGCTGCCTGAGGACGCCCGCCTGCTCCAAAGAGTCCAGTGGCCACAATTCATAAGTTATGACAGTTCAGTGAGATGTCAATTAGATGTTCTTATTTAGTACTACGGTATAGTTTATGTATATAGAAAATATATCTAGGAGCAGGCCAGCAAGAATTTAACTTATTTCTTTTCACTTCACCATTATATTATTGGGATGCTCTCAGAATTCAATTTTTGGGGTAAACTATGCAAAGGCATGTTTGCATTTTTCATGCCTTCATGAGAAGAAGTAAGAGAAACTGGCCAAAAGCCTCAACGAGCCATAAAGTAGATGAGCTGCCACTTCACAGAGCTGTCAGAGTCTCCAGTCGTCCTCAGACCCTTGGCCAGCCCTGCGTGTTAAGATAGGTACACTCGCAGGGCCACGCACCTTGCGAGACGGCATGAATGCCTGCCCTTCCTTCGTGTCCCTGAATGGGCCAGCTCCACAAAATTGCAGGGCCCAGTGAAAGAGGAAAATGCAGGGCCCTTGTTCGAAAAGCAAGGGACCAGAGTTTTTCTTTTGTCTGAGGTCTCTCAAACTGTCTTCGTATTTATTTGCCATTTAATGTAACATTCTCTTGGCACAGGGGTCCTCACTGGGCGAGGGCAGACCTTCATTGTCATAGAACCCCTTAGCCTCTCCTAACTCAGCCTATGGGGTTGCACTTGCCATCAGCTGACCTTGAACCTGCACACAACCCCACAGAAAGGGGGTGGGAGTCAGAAGGGGACAGCAGTCGCTGGGTAGAGTGCAGCCCAGAATCTATCTCAGAGAGGCAGTGACACGTCAAGAAGAGGGACCATGTGTGAAGCAGGCTCCAAGCCCTCGTCGCATACTCTGTGGTCCCATTCAACTGCATTTACAAAACACAAATTCAAATACAGAATTATTAAGAATTTCATGACAGTGACCACAGAACATTAAATCCCAGGTCCAGAGCACAGAGCCTGGTATGACCATAATGGGGATGCCCATGAAGCCGATCCTGCATAAAGGATAAACCCTGAAATTGTCTTAGCACACGTACTTGCTGAAGAGGAGCTCTTCAGTTTAGAAATTCATTTGTCTTGTGACAATGGTCTATCTAAATAATGAACAAAAAGACACCCCCAAGAAAAGACTCCTAAAACAGAAAGGTCATCCAAGAAGGCCCTGCGCCTCCAAGAGGCAGCTCTTTCACTGTTGAACTCGAGTTGAGGATCTAAAATCTTTGCCTCAGCCTCAAGAATTCCTAACTAATCATTAGGGTGGACTGCTAAGTAGAAAAACTCTGAGTTTCTTTGTTGACAAACTAAAAGGAAGGTAGTTCATGAGACAGTTCTGTTGAGATAATCAGCACATTGAACTCTGGGCTAAGAATGGAACAAAATTCAGATAGCTTAAAAAGAATAATCATGGGTCTTGCATTTTCCAAAGTAGCGTTCACATGTCGTCCTCAGTGGATTATAAATCTCAAGTGTAACTCAGAACCATTTTGACACTGAAACTGCATAACTGGGGCATTAGGTTAAGTGCTTTGCACTGGCTATCATGCTAAATTGTCAAGACCACGCTTCATTAAAGCTCATTTTACAAGAGGGAAAGCAGGGCTCAGAGAGGGCACCTTGCCCAGAGTCACCCAGGTGGTCCACGGTGACAACGTGTGACTATGACACCTGCCTCCATGCCTACACTCCTAGCGCCTGTACTTCCTCGGTCTCACAGCCCGGGCTGCCTCGTATTCCTCAAGAGGCACAAAAAGCATGTGTTAAAGCCCTGTGTCCTGATTTTTTATTTGGAAATTGTAATCACTACAGCAAAAGAACTCAGGCAACACAGCTAATGAAAAACAGCTAATGGATGCAAGAGAAATCTTCCAGTGCCTTTTTCCCCTTTTCCTTCTGGCATTAATCATTCCTCCTAGTTTTTCCATGTCCCCGTGTCCTGTTTGTTAAAAAAATAATAATGAAGTCTTCATCATAGTATTGCCATAAGAACTAAAATTAGCTACATATGTAGATTACTTAATGCTTCCCACACCAAAACTTGCCATTTTTGACATACTGTTATGTTCTATCCGTGTCAGCGTCAGTCTGGGCCAGGGGAGAAACGTGGCGTGTGCGAGTGCAGATGCCATTCTCTCTCCTTTGTCAGACGAAGTGTGACAAAACAGAGCAGGGTGTTATGGCAGGTCAGACAGAATTACAGATTTAGGGCCCAACCATAATGAAAACCTGTGTTGTGAATATCAAGAAGCACACCTAATGTGCTTTGTTTTCCGGTCTGTGCTCTCCTAATTCTCTGAAAATTCTTTTGGAGGCTCCTCATCCCACACAGGGCCAACTTCTTAGTCAAACAGGAAGGAATCTAAGGGAAGAACTAAATCTCAATGTACTGGAATCCAAATGTTGCCGATTTATCTGCTCAAATTCATTTCTGAAAAATTCCACACTAATATTGATCACTGAGCTGGTTTATTTTATATTTTACTAGCTATAAATGGCTTAGGAATTGGATCTTGGTATTTATATATTTTAGTTGTCATTTTATGTAAAAATCCTGTCTTTTGTAATTCCTAGCACAGCGATATACAGCAGAAGTTATATAATAAAAGTGTGAATTAATTTATTCTTTAGGCTACATACACTTTCTAATATTCTCTTAGGGAAGTCATTCTTGGCCCCCCATAAGAGTGACCTCTGTGAGTTCAGAATTTTGAATCCCAAAGAGAGAATGCACACACCAGGAGACCTAGCGAGAATCCCACTGCACACCAAGGTACACCTGCTGCCCAGCCTCTGCTGGCAACCCAAGCCAAAGGATGAGCAGGTGAAAGGGGGAATTGCTGTCTCAGAAGAGGTAAACTACCTGATCATTAATCATGAGAAGGAAGAACTGCTGTTACCCATAATCCCAAGAGGATCATGTTTAGCACAAAGGTGATCCCCTTGGGCTTCTCTTAGTATTCCCTCACCCAGCCATATTAACACACATAGTAAAATAACTTATCCAGTATAAATGCGGCAGCTACTGCCTGAGAAGGGGCTTGAACCCTTCAGGGATGTGGAATCTCCCACAAACTAAGCCCCATAGACCAGCAGAAGTGCTATCCAAGGGTGAAGGGAATTTTGAGTGGTTAGCAAGGTGGGGGGTGGGGGGAGCGGGGAGGAGAGAATGAGTATCATTTGTGGCCTTGGAGCTAACTACAGCAGTGAGGGCAGTAGTTTGTCTCACTAATGGTCCTTCTGTAAGTTTCCCCCAGCAGCCCCCCAGAATGCTGTAGGAGCTGGCCCCTTCATGTGAAATAAGTAGACTCAAGCAGCACAAGGAAAGATCCGTCTGTCATGAGAGCAATGCCATCATCAGATCCTCCCTTTAAGACTGAAGGATTGCCCCACCCCTCTTACCCTGAGCTGGTGGGAGGTTGTTGGCTGTCAGTCCTCTTCTGCAATTGCCTCAGCTGAGGCCCCCTGCGCCAAGGTCACACGCCCCCTGGGCAGACCAAATATCAGTGCGAGTCGGAACAACTCTGAAGGGGCATTCCAACTTCAGAGTCCTACAGTATAGGAAGAGGCCTTGTAGTAACAGCACCTCAGCCCAACTTCTCCTTCTGCCCGTTTTCTTCCTCTTTAACCTCCTCCTTAATACACTTGCTGTATGCTAAGCTCATGTCAGAATTTGCTTCCTGGATAACCCAACTGAGAGCACTCACCATTATGTAGACTAACAGTAAACTCTTTAGATATTCACATTCCTTCATCTTCAGGCCCTACTTATCTGATGGGTCAGGTGGACATCAAGGAAGATGGAGGGCTTGATCTGCTTTGAATTGCTACACAAATAGGAGTATCCACCAGCAAAAAGGACCTACTGGCAAGATTAAGAGGTTTTCTTCTACAGGCCAAAATGAGGAGGAGCAGCAGGAACTCCCCGCATTAGGAACTATGATAATAGGAAGTCTCACAGGATACCCTCAAAAACCTCACAAATTTACTCCTTAAGAGCTTTCATGCCTATGGCAGTGAAGAGACCACCGCTGGTCAGGATGGACCAAAGGCAATACACATATATAAAACTATAGTGTGGGTTATAGCCAGTGGTGTGTTGGCAAAAGTTTAACAGTCAGCAATCAATCCAGAGGGGGTGGAAAAGCACTGATTTTTAATATTTGCTTATTTCTATGGCTTAAAGATTCCCACCTTGGCTGATTTTAAACTACCAATGTGACATCGCCGATGGTGGAGTTGGAAAGAAATGTGCAGTAGTGCACCATTATGTTGTACTTCTACCATGCAAGTACAATACATATAAATACACTGGGAGGTTAGGTAATAGTAGAATATAACAAAGTAGAATATGACCATTTTGGAGTACTCATTACTTCAAATAATATAGTTTTAATATAATTTAATTATATTTCTATATAGCTTAATTTTTAAATAATGGCATATTTAACAATTGGCCCATTAAATTCCTGAAAACTTAATCAGCTCTAACAACCTGGTACAGGCCAATTCCCGCACATCACTTGATACAGGAGCAGTTAGGCAAAAAGACTGTCTGTATTCTTTTACCCCTCTCATAGCCCCCATTACACAGAGCTAGAGGCAGAAGAGGAAGAAGAAGAAAAGAAAAACTCATGTCCCCTCTGCAACTGGCCAGTGAGAGATGAGAAAAGAAAATGTTCCCATCAATACTACAATATAATAAACCACCCCAGAATGCAGTGGATTTTCTGTCATGGTTCTGAGGATCAACTGGGCTCTCATCTGGGTGGTTTTTCTGTCCCATGAGCAGTTACCTGGAACTGCAGTCATGTTGTGCCGTGACCAGGCTTTCATGCCCACGGTGGCCCATTTACATGTCCGACCCCTCCCTCTCTCCATGTGAGCTCTCTGCATGATATGCTGACATGCCAGATTATCTGCATGATGGCTCAGGGCTTCCGAAAATGCAAAATAAGGAGTTGCCAGGCCTTCTTATGACTTAGGCTCAGAACTGGCACAGCATCCTCTCCACTGGGTCCGAGGCCCAGCTCAGAGTCAGTGCTGGAGGGGGCAGCAAAGCCACCCTGGGAGGAGGAAGCTTGGGAGGTAAGAAGTAGATAAGGTTTTAATCATATTTGAAATTAGAAGTTTACATTTGAGATTGAACCAGATTGAGATTTTAAATAACTGAAAGTAACCGGAAATGATGGATTCTCGACAGACTATTATGGGTGGGAAAGGAATATTTGATATAATTTAGGGGGCATTTGAAATAACATAAAAAACTTTGAATACATATTCATCTCAGTTATTGAAACTATTAAATAAATCAACTACATAAGACTGTAAAATATTAATGATTATGAGTTAAGAAAATTAATGTTTTCAACTATGAATCAAAATTGAGGTGAACATATGGAGCTGTTTTTTTCATCTGAGCCTGTGTTCACTCTTGCTTTTAAGAGTGAATATCTGCCCTGGCTGGTGTAGCTCAGTGGATTGAGCGCGGGCTGGGAACCAGAAGGTCCTGGTTCGATTCCCAGTCAGGGCACATGACTGGGTTGCAGGCCAGGTCCCCAGTGAGGGCCACATGAGAGGCAACCATACATTGCTGTTTCTCTCCCTCCCTTCCCCTCTCTCTAAAAATAAATAAATAAAATCTTAAAAAAAAAAAGAGTGAACATCTTAATGTCTATCTGAACAGTGCAACCTAACAACTGTTTTATATTCATCTCAATTTTGTCATCCATTTTAGTTTCAAACTCAGCATGTGACTCCCTCTTCCATAAATCTTTGCAATTTTTCTAATTGTGGAAATTATGGAAAAATAAAGTGTTCTCTGGTACACACCCACATCCTGCTCAATTTTGAACAGATTAAAAAACAATTAGTTGGAATTCACAGTATCTGTTTCCTAGAGCTGAGGAGTACTTTGGAGCACATTTTTAAAGCATCATTGGGAATAATACACTGATAAAATGTTTTATCTGTAGTGGCAACATACTTACTTAGTTCTTTACAGTTTAAGAAACACCTTCAGGTGTGTTATTGCATTCTAGTTTTGAGCCAGTATGAGAGGTAGACATTATTGTCTCTGTATGGTGGAAAAGCAAGTCAAGGCCTAAAGAAATTAAGCAATTTGCTCTAGGTCTACAGCTGCAAATACCTAAGTGCAGGTCTTCATGTTTCAAATTAAGTAGGCTATTTTTTTCAAATTTAATGACCTACTATCATCTTCCTGTCTATATGCTAAATCTTCCTTTCTCCAGACAGATCTAGTTTGAATGTAAATTGTAGAATATGGGAAGAGCATTGGGTCCTAACTGTGATCAAAGGGTTATCATAACACAGGCTGTATTTCCCTTGTCACTTAACCCTAATGTTACTGTCAAAGCCTAGATTTCCTGTAAGAAAGTGTTGCTTTTTCTCCATAGCCAAGTTGGTTAAGATGGAGTGTCCCTACTTGAGGAAAGCAGGTCAAACAAAACAGACAGGACCCTGACAAAGAGGACAATTCCAGCAGGATGCAGAGGGTGAAGGTCTCAAAGAAGTAAGATTGAATAAGAGTGTTTAATTCAAGGATAGCTTCTGGAGCTGAGGCATGGCTGGAGGCATACATTTCTGCATGAAACAGTCATTTCTGAAAAAGTTTACTGTAAAGTACAGCCTGTTGTCAGAATTGGCTTTTTGGCCAAGTTTTTAATTAGCATCAAAGTTTCTTAATGGGAGATTACATAATAATCAAAACCATGAGCTTTGAAGTGAGACTTGAGTTGAAACATTGGTTCTCGCATTATGTGTGTGGCTGGTCAAAAGCCACCTTAGTCTCTAAATTCCACTTTCTTTCTTAAAATGAAATAATGGTGGATCATTGGTTGGATTAAGATAATTGTGTATGTTAAAATGGATAATAACAATATAGTTTACAATAAATATAAATGATAGTTTTTGTTCAAACTTATAACTCTATATCCAAATATTTCTTTCATTTTTTCTATTAGTCACATTTTCTAGTCTGTCTTCAGACAACTTATTTAACATTGCAAGGTTTAAAGAGAGCCTTTTGCAAAAACAGAGTAAGTGGTTACTTGCATGATTAGAAAACCAACCCAAATTTACTTACTACTCTTGTTTGCTTTCACTATGAAAAAATTTTTTAATTTTACAATTAGCAACAAGATTCAAAATGAAAATGTTACCCCCTTTCACCTAGTCTCAGAAGGTAAACAACTGATTAATAGCAAGCTGTAAGTTATTGATATAAAAAATATTTTTTAAAAGATTGTATTTAATTTTAGAGAGAGGGGAAGGGAGGGAGAAAGGGCGGGAGAGAAACAGCAATGTATTGTTGCCTCTCATGTGGCCCCCACTGGGGAGCTGGCCCACAACACAGGCCTGTGCCCTGACTGGGAATCAAACCAGCGACCCTTTGGTTTCCAGCCTGCGCTCAATCCACTGAGCTACATCAGCCAGGGCTGATATAAAAATTTTTGACGACAGATTTCATGAGGCATCGGGGACCAAAATAAAACACATCTGTAAAATTTGAAATAATGGACTCATTATATTGGCTGAGAAAAATAACTTTTACTATATCTATGCCTGTGTTTTTACATGTAGTGAATCTATCCAAATTGTTTCAATAAAACCTTAGTTGGGACTCATATACTCTCTGATGGAAATGTGGTGTCCCAAATTTCCTGCACTTAATTCATTAAGCACCGGGTGCAGGGATTGTTCTTGCTGAAGGGGAAATGACAGAAAAGACCATACAGCTTTTGACCTTAAGGAGTTTTCCACTGATGGGAGGATGAATTGGGTGACAAATAATTACTATTAGCAAAGAAAAACACTGGATAAAGGTTATTTTATGTGCTTTAAGGTATTAACTTTAAAATTTGATTTATTTTGCATCTTTAAATTATACAGGGAAAACAATAACTCACTACTTTTACTATGCACTTTATCCCATTTTATTAAGTGTCTCAAACAGCTGTTTTTAAAATTAGTCTCAATTCAAGCACTAAATTTCCTAGTCTTTTTCCGGAAGGTCTGCGTCATTTCCCCTTTATTACCACCAACATTTTTATGTCACTACAAGAGGAGTAATTTCCGACTTCCAGTCAGGATGGAGGTGTAGGTAGACATGCTTCACCTCCTCGCACAACCATAGAAACAATTACAACCAGATCTCAAAAACAAATAACACTCAGAGCTATCAGAAAATCGAGCTGAGTAGACATCAGACAACCAAAAGATGCCTCATTCATCCAGATGGGTAGGACGGGCAGAGTAGCAGAGATGGGGTAATGATGTGGACTCTGGCCAGCAGAGTCCGTGGCATTATGGATGAGATGAGACAAATTCACATGGACTACCAAGTCCTGTGGAGAAAAAGAGACAGCACGGCCACTCTCGCAAGAGGAGAATGCCCTGACCCTTGCCTTGACAGGCTTTTATTGACTTTCTAATAGCAAACATCAAAGAAGGTTCTCATTCATTATGCTCAGGTTTGCTTTAGGTAATTACTTTTTAATAGATGGCAACAGAAAGGATATTACTGATTACTTCTTACAAATTAACATGGAAAAAATATTGCAAATGCAAGGGAACAATAACAGTAATTAGTCTGGTTACACATTAGTCCCCGGGAGAATTAGCACAGACTTCAGGAAGTTACTTTAAAGATATGTAGTTAGCATTTGCTGCCTCAATTCAGGGTGAGGGAGTTTTAGCAAGAACAAGTCACAAAGCAGTCTAAGTATAATGCAGGCCTAATTTCCCATGGGAGAACTGATCCATGGGTTTGGAATGCCACCACACACCTATGGGCTTTCCCATAGGGTTGAGTTACATTTGCCATTCCACATGGATAGGTTTCCTATAGGGTAGAAATGTGATGTGGCATGGACAAGTGGTGGCAGCAGCAGCAGAACAGATGTGGTGGATAAAAATTGGGAGGAGTACCCTGGGAGCAAGTGATCCAAGCCCAAGACTAGACCATACAGCCCAGGGTTCCAGCACCAGGAAGATAAATCCCCATTATCTCTGGCTCTAAAAACCAGTGGAAGTTGGGGCAGTGGAAGAAACTACTGGATTTTAACTGCTTAAAGAGCCAGCATGGACTTAGCATGTACATAAACCCCAGGGCAGCAGCTGGAAGGGCACCAATTGCATAGTAGGTGAAATGACTGGAAATAGGGCAAATGCAGGGTGGACCTTCAGAGGCAAGACAGTTGTGTTGTCACCTATCCAGGCCCCCACCACAAGCAGAGCTGCAGAGCAATGAAGCAGATTGCTCCACCCTGTCAATTACCTAAGGCTCAGGCCCACACAATTTACAGGTGCTTTTGCTACATAAACCATGCTACTAAGACAGGGAGTAAAAGCAGCTTTACCTAATAAACAGGAGCAAACACAGGGAGTCTGCCAAATTGTGGAGGCAAAGAGATATGGCCCAAATGAAAGAATAGAACAAAACTCCAGAAAAAGAACAAAATGAAATGGAGATAGCCAACCAGTCAGATGCAGAGTTCAAAACACTGGTGATCAGGATGCTCAGAGAACTCACTGAGTATGGTGACAACGTAAAGGAAGAAATGAAGGTTACACTAAGTGAAATAAAGAAAAATCCACAGGGTTCTTTTTCTCTTTCCAGCCAGCGCCAAGCCATTGGCATCTCTCAGGACAACTGGCACAAGCACTGCAAGACCGGGAGCAAGAGGAAGCCCTACCACAAGAAGCAAAAATATGAGCTGGGGTGCCCTGCTGCCAACACTAAGATTGGTCCCCAATGCATACACACAGTTTGTGTGCAAGGAGACAACAAGAAGTACCGAGCCTTGGGGCTGGAAGCAGGCAACTTCTCCTGGGCCTCAGAGTGTTGAACTCACAAAACAAGGATTATTGATGTTGTGTACAATGCATCCAACAACGAACTGGTCCAAACCAAGACCCTAGTAAAGAACTGCATCATGCTCATTGACAGAACACCATACTGACAGTGATATGAATCCCACTATGCACTGCCCCTGGGCTGCAAGAAGGGGGCCAAGCTGACTCCTGAAGAGGAAGAAATTTTAAACAAAAAACAATCAAAGAAAATTCAGAAGAAATACAATGAAAGGAAAAAGAACGTCAAAATCAGCAGTCTTCTGGAGAAGCAGTTCCAGCAGGGCAAGCTTCTTGCATGCATCACTTCAAGACCAGGCCAGTGTGGCTGAGCAGATAGCTAGGTGATAGGAGGCAAGGACCTGGAGTTCTATCTGAGGAAAATGAAGGTCCGGAAGGGCAAATAAGTCCTCTTCCCCCCTTTCTTTCATGTTAAAAAAAACTAGATTCCTGTAATAAAGATATTCAGTCTGGGGGTGGGGGGGAGTAAAAAGAAAGAAAAACCCATGGGGGAACCAACAGTGAAAGGAAGGAAGACAGGATTCAAATCAATGATTTGGAATATAAGGAAGAAATAAACATTCAACCAGAACAGAAAGAAGAAACAAGAATTCAAAAAAATGAAGATAGGCTTAGCAACCTCCGGGACCACTTTAAATGTACCAACATGTGAATCATAGGGGTACCAGAAGGAGAAGAGGAAGAGAAAGAAATTAAAAACTAATTTGAAAAAATAATGAAAGAAAACTTCCCTAATTTGGTGAAGGAAATAGACATACAAGTCCAGGAAGCACAGAATCCCAAAAAAGTTGGATCCAAAGAGGACCACACCAAGATACATCATAATTAAAATGTCAAAGATTAAAGATAAAGAGAAAATCTTAAAAGCAGCAAGAGAAAAGAAGAGAGTTACCTACAAAGGAGTTCCCATAAGACTGTCAGCTGATTTCTCAAAAGAAACTATGGAGGCAAGAAGGGGTTGGAAAGAAGTATTCCAAGTCATGAAAGGCAAGGACCTACATCCAAGATTACTCTATCCAGCAAAGCTATCATTTAGAATGGAAGTACAGATAAAGTTCTTCCTAGGCAAGGTAAAGCTAAAGGAATTTATTATCACCAAGCCATTATGACATGTAATGGTAAAGGGACTTATTTAAGAAAAAGAGGATCAGAACTATGAACATTAAAATGACAACAAACTCACAACTGGCAACAACTAAATCTAAAAATTAAAAATAAACTAAGCAAACAATCAGAACAGGAACAGAATCATCGGTATCATAGGAGATCATTTGGAGGGTTACTAACTGGGAGGTGGAAGGGGAAGAAGGGGGGAAATGGTGCAGGGATTAAGCATAATTGGCAGGAACAAAATAGATAGGCAGATGGTTAGAATAGTATAAGGAAGGGAGAAGTCATAGAACTTACATGCACAACCCATGGACAGGAACTGAGAGGGGGTTGCTGGAGGGAAGAGGGTACTGGGCAGAGGGGGGCAAATGGAAACTGTAACAACATAATCAATAAAATATACTTTTAAAAGAAGAGGAGTAATTGCCTTTACAAAGCAGCCATAAGCCTTCAAATCAACCCTCTTTTTTTTTTTTAATCTCCTTATCCATTCAGATGCAGTCCTGTCTTCTGAAAAAACTTAGGTTGATTAGAACTACTGTAAACATGTTAGGCTTTAAATACTAAAAAATAAATGGAAACATAAGTACTATGGTACAAGTTTTCTAAATAAAACCGATGTTGACAATTATGTCCCAGTAAGGACTTTAGACTTTAAAAAGATAAAAGAATGAAGAAACAAATAATAATAATAATAATAATAATAATAATTATTATTATTATTATTATTATTATTATTATTATAGACACATAACTAGGTGGTGTTGAAGAATATTTGGAATCAAGATCCCTGGTCCCCTTTTATGGATCACTCTCTTCATGTGACATCAATGAGTCACTCATATTTCTACGAGTCAGACTTGTGCTGATCTAACATTTACTGACTGTTTAGCAGACACAAAGCACAATCCCTGAAGGTGAATCCCTTGCTCTCTCCGGCCAGGTGCTGGGCCCCCCGCTCTCCAGCCCACTCTCGGGCACTTTCTCTCTGGCTCTCTCTCTTTCTGACTCAGAGGGGGTTTCCATGTAGTCCCCGAGTTCTTTTCCCCCAGACTTCACGTGTGGAATTATTTACATGTCGGCCACAGCATACGGATTCTGCAGGACAGGATCCGTGACATCAAACAACGGATTTTTTTTTTTCATAGAGTACAGGAGCCAGACTATTGCATTCTAAATTAGAATTAAAATTTCCCAGAGGAGAGTATCTAGAATAAAGCTGTAAATGTAAGAAATATTCACACCCATAGAGGATCTTTATGAGTTTATTTGCGCCAAATTGCCAACAATTGCCTGGAAACAAAATCTCAACAGATTGAGAGAATGGTCCAGAAAATGGGAGTTTTACCACTTATTTTATACATTAGAATCAAAGGGCAACACGTAAGGGGGTTACAGGATAGTCACTGGTGACAGATCGGGGACAGGGGAGAAAGCAAAGCTGAGGGGGTAGTACCTCTGGGACTGGAGAAAAAGTAAAATGAGTCGACATGTACTATTTTATGTAGATGGGCACAGGATAGTGAACAGCAATTAACATAATAAGAATGATAATAATGAAAGGACTTGTGGTCTCTCCTTTGGTTGTGCTTTGAGGGGTCCAGAAAAAAGGAAATTACTTTGTTATTCCAAAGGCACATTATCAGGTAGGTTATCTTGGATGCAAAAAGACCAGACAGGCTCAGTTAAGGTGAAGGTTGACCTTTGTTAGGGAAAATACCGCCCTAGGACATGACTACCCACCATGAACTGCTTTTAGTTAGAAGGTTTTAATTTCATAACATCCTATGTGGTTACTCTAGGTCTCTGGGTTTGTAAGGCCTGTCCTGCAGACCTCCCCTGAGCTTGTCAGGTTTGGTATGTGGCCCCTTGTCATCTGCAGAACTATGATGTGATTCTTTCTCCCCCCCCCCCTTTTCTCTTGTAGGTGTAATTTTTTTAGAGGAATTCACTGTTAATCCTATAATGATATCTGAAGGAAAATCAGTGAAGATAGAGTAGGTCTGATTTTTCTAACCATAAACACTATCAGTTAGAGCTAGAAATAACTTTGGGAAACCGTGGCCACAAAGACTGTGGTTAAACTAAAAATAACACGTCACAATTTGAGGGGGGTGGATGACTGTGGTTCAGACAAGGGTTTTTCCTTCATTGCAGGTTTTGAGGCAGAGGTCACTACGAAGTCAGCCGCTGTGGTTTCTGACCAGCCTGCTCCCACTTTGCAGAGCACAGACGCTGAACATGATCTTCTTTCCTTGTTTTATTTCTCGTGCCCCCTAAATACCCTCAGATTCCTTTTTATGGGGTACCTGATTTGGCACCTTCTCCAGTCGAGACTAAAAGATGGAGCGAACGTCAGGGCAGAAGGAGGAAGCAGGAAGAAGGAGTAAGAGTTGGACTTCAGATAGGATTTTCTCTTACTAGTGGCTCCTAAACTTCTCTGGGCTCCTGCTTTCGGCAGTCTAGCTTGGAGTCAGGAGATGGAGCGATTCATCTGTTTTCAGACTAAGCTGTCCATGTGAAAATACTACAGTCACTGAGCAAATTCACTCCAGCCTGTGCTGGCTGGCATGTAAACCTTACAACTAAACAGTGTTTGGTACAGCTTTATGAATCAACTGTTCCATTGTTACTTAAAATAAATTTATTTTATTAAAGGGAAAAATGAATTTTGTAAAATAATAAAACACAAAATGTGAACTGATATTGCTCTATCACAACTCACTTTGAGACTTTCAATGTGAATTGAGTAACCACCTCTTATGGGAAAGAGGACAT
Source organism: Micronycteris hirsuta (assembly GCA_004026765.1). Classification (NCBI taxonomy): domain Eukaryota; kingdom Metazoa; phylum Chordata; class Mammalia; order Chiroptera; family Phyllostomidae; genus Micronycteris; species Micronycteris hirsuta. The sequence goes on along the minus strand of PVJI01012128.1, from coordinate 36,814 downwards.
GACTTGAAATAGTAACATTGCCTGGTCATTCCACTTATGAAGTCAAGGTAATAAAAGAAGTGCTAAAACACAGGAGAAAATCGAGGTACAGAGTAACCCCGGAGGTTAAAGAACAAAAATCAGAGGTTCCTGGTGTCCACGCTGTCTTGCTTCCACACTCTAGGGAGAAGAGCACTCTCACTGTGGTGAGACACTGCTACCCAGTCCCCATCTCCTTTTGCTAACTGTTTGGGGGAAACAATGTGTCCAGACTAAATGCACACACACACAATAGTGTGCAACTTCTCTTGTAGCTCAAGATCCACGTGACACGGTTCTGTGCAAGGAGATATAAGGGGAGGTTGATAGTGGGTCCCCAGGAAGCCTTGTTTAAAGGCAGCAAACTCTGAGGCCTGTGCCTTTCTCTTCACCTTCCCCTTCTTTTATTATGGCAAATATTTAGTGTGTCTGTTTTGCAATATCACAGATAAAAATTTTTTATATAAATGTAGCTATATTTACTTTTAAAAAATTACTTATGTACTAAATAGTTTCAAAATTATTTTTGAGGTGGTCCACAGTGAAAAATGAAGATGCAGTAAAACCACAAATCCAATAAATTTAAAAAGTTGAGATTTCTAAATGTGCTACATAATAAATCTGGTAGTAAACACTAATACCAGAGAATCTGAACTAAGGAAACCTACTGAAATTGAGTGTAAAACTAAATTGTTTTAAAAGATTTTATTTATTTATTTTCAGAGAGAGGAGAAGGAAGGGAGAAAGAGAGAAACATCCTTGTGTGAGCCAAACATCAATTGTCCCTTGCTCACTCCCAACGGGGGACCTGGCCTGCAGCCCAGGCATGTGCCCTGACAGGGAATTGAACCAGTGAACTTTCAGTTTGAAGGCCAGTGCTCAACCCACTGAGCCACACCAGCAAGGGCCAAAACTAAATTTTGAACTTGCTGTGAGCAAGAACATAAAACACTAGCAAACATTCATATGTTATATTAAGCTCACTGTTGATAAATGGAAGCAAACAGTTTGCCAGGAGTCCAGTTTGAAGTCCAGTTTATGGAATATCAGTTACACAGCAGATTGCTTCTAAACTATGTGCAGGATTATAAGCCTGAGAATTTGTTCAGTGCAGATGGGCCCTGGGTTCTACCAGTGACACAAAATGGACACCAAAAGTTGAAAACCAAACTATGCAATGAGCATTTTTTTATCTTACTGAATCTTACTAAATCCTCTGTAAACCCCCTCAAGAGCAAGAATTATTAATATTCCCATTTTAGAAATAGGGAAATAAGGTGTTGAGAGGGTAGATTGCATGGGCAATGACACAGAGCTACTAAGGAATGGGGTTGAAAATTTATCTCAGAACCTCTGATGCCATGACGCACTCTCTTTCAATTACTACACCAGAGATTTCTAAATGTAATGGTAACGATCAAACCCTTTTCTTAAACAAAGTTATTGGAAGAGGCACCACCTATAAAACATGCGAGAGCAGAGCTGCTCTGACTGAAGTAGGGGGCGTCCACACTCATGTTGCCTGGTTTCTTTTCTGAAGGGTCCTCTCCATAAGCAGCAGGTTCCCAGAGACTCCAGCTTGAAGGCCCCATGGATGCGTGGGGCACAGCATGGAGCCATGGTACTGAATGATACCACTCCCCAAGCCCAGGATCTCCTGTCTTGGGGAGTGGTATCATCCCCAAGCAAACTGTCACAGAAGGAAGGATTATAATGGGCTGGGTTATTCTTCAGAACCAGTTTAATTAACAGTGCAGATTCCTTTCTCTTCATATGGCCATTCTTTCTCTTAAAAGCCCAGGGCATGATGCTGAATTATAGATCTCTGGAAGCATCCATTTGGAGATTTAAAGTCATAATTCTCAGATAATCTGACTCAATATGGGGTCAAGCTAAGTGTATGGTTGGTATGTTCTAGAATCCGTGTCAATTTTCTCTTTTGGGTAATGGATTTTTTTTTTTAGAATATGAAGAGTAGAAATTCAAAATTAGAATCACTAGGAAGATGCAGAAGAAGGACTTCTGTAGTTGATTTCAAGTAATTCCATATGCTAAAGAGTCGAGGCTTATAGAAAGCAAGGTTGGCATTTTATGGTACAACTCAGACAATGACTTGCCTTTTAGCTATATAACAGGTCCAAATGCTTGTGCATAACTCAGTTGCTTTCCCAAGGTTCTGAGTCACAGAACATAGAAAGAGCAAAGTGGGCCTGCCCATCTTGAGGCCTGTAGTAATAATTATGCTCCTCCACCAAGACTCCCATAGTATGTTTTGTATTTAGCTGGATTAGTGCAGTCCCAGGTTAAATGAGATTATACTCGGTTCCTAGTTCATAGATGATTCTATGGAATTAATTTATCCTCATCAAAGAGAGAAGTCAAATCCCTTATTTAAAAGTCCTTTTGGGGAGTCACACAGCCCTAGGCAGAAGTTGAGAGTTTAAAAGACCTGCCTCAAAGGAGCATTCTTCGTAACCCTATCCTGATAAGAAGAGAGTACTTTTAATCAGGTATGTTCCAGAGTTCAACTGCACACACCAAAATAAGGAATCACAAGTACTTTAGTATTCTTAGATTCCAGCCTGTGACACTGTCCAGGAGGGAAAGCACTGGAAAAACAAACAAAACAAACGAACACAAGAACAGCTATCTGTTGTTAATGAAGAACAGCCAATTGCACAGGGATTATGTTTGTTAAAGACTATGGGACATTATTTCTGAGATCTCCTGAATTACCAAGGATGGTCATTTTTATATGAGGACTCTCATGTCCTTTGAGATGTTAAGTATTTCTGTAAGGATAAATGACCTGGTTTGGAAGACTGTCCAACTGTGAAATCTAAGACAGAAAGGCTATATAGGGGGCTATGCAATAGTTCAAAGAAAAATAATAAGGAATCTAATTATGGTCATGGAGTAAAAACAAAGGTGGGAAAGATATGGAGATCTTAGTTTGGGCATTAGAAAGGATCTTAGTGGAGAGGAATCAGAAAAATACACAGGACTCCTGACACACCAATTGAGGTAAATAAGTCATAATAACTCAACACTATAAAGGGCTTTATAGACAAATATATTTGTACTATTATCTATAAGCTGAAATGTATAAATAACCAAAATACTCAATGATAGGGAAACGGGTAAGTAAACTGTAGTGAGAATGAAGAGTATTGTTTAATGACCTGACTACATTCCTAGACCTAGGAACCAAAAACTCCATCAGAAAACCTGAGGTCCATGCCCTCCCTGAATTCACATGATTGCCTTCACCTCACTGTTATTTTGGAAGCCAAGGTTGCTAGACCTGGCAGGGTTTCCAGGAATCTGGGACAGATGTGAGGGTGAGGCATGATTTGCCAATGGCTAAAGAGTTCAAGCCAAGAGTGATCTGAAAGGCTGGTCCAGAAGAGCATCCAACCCAGTGCATCACTCCAGGGAGGCTAGGCAAGGTGAGGGAGGCAGGGCCTGAGGATGTCGGGTCAACTGATCTCAGGAATAGAGTAGCGCCTGAATGTAGCGGCCTGAAGAGAGCCGCTATAAAGAGTTCTGTAAGTCTGTGGTCTCACTGATGGGTGAGGAGGGCAAAGTTAAGGACCCAACTGGCAAGAACAATGACAGTTTCTCAACCTAGGAAATAAGGTAGGGATTCACTAAGCACTCACATGCTTTTCCTGTGCTTCTATACACTCCAGTTCTAGTGGGCACAAAGAGAAGAGCAGAACTTCAGGAGAGGCATTATACTGAAGACAATATAACTGTATCTCAGCCCTGCACCAAGATTGGCACTGACAGCAAGATTGACTAGGACTAGATGAACTAGAGTCCTTTATGTAACTGTACTTCTTCACACTGTATTCCAGCCAATAAGCATGTACAAAGAATCCATTTAGCAACAAAATAAGGACTTTGGGATGGTGCTGTGCATGCCAAGAGTTCTGTGGTATAATCTTTGTGTGGGTATTGTAACTTTGGTCTTTAAAACTCTCTAAGGGATCCACATTTGCCTGCTGCAGGAAGGAGGCTGTGGTCAGCTACACACGGTTCGCTGTAATGTAAGGGGCCCCGTGTGAGCTATGGGGCTGAAGACAGACCAGGGCCACTCTACTGGCCCTATGACCTCAGGAAAGCCATTTAAGCCGAGTCTCAGTTTCCTCTTCTGTAAAATACAACTAATGGCACCGTTCTCATCTTTCAGAATTATTGTGGTGGCCACAAAATATTAAAAATAAAAATCTTTAACTATCTATAAAAATAAATATAACTCTTTATAGTGCATGCAAAAGAAAATATTAAAATAAGGTACCTGATCCTGCCCACTACAGAGAATCATAAATCCCACAACAGGTCCTAGGGTCACTATAACATGTAAATGTTGATGATTCCCAAACCTATAAATCTAGCCAACCTTGCTTTATGTTCAAGGCCTTACTTACATGGATATCACATAAGCTTCAAGCTCAAGTATCAAAAACTTAACTCCTCCTGTGGTCTTGTTCTTAACAAATATCACCATCCATGCAATGCAAAGCCTAGAAACTAGGGAGAAAAGTTGTCATGCTTTGCTCACCCCATTGTCCCATTTTGTAGTTCACTCCTGCGTTCTACTGACAGAAGTACTTGTATCCACCCCGCCATTACTGCTTTAGTCCACTTCTTGCTCCCTCTAACTGACCCTCTTGCCCCTGTTCTGTTTATGACTGCTTGGTCCATGACTTACCCATGCTGTTGAAAACGGTGTCTTTCTAACTGTTAAGTTCAGTGATAACACTCTTCTACAGCTCTTTGGTGTCTTGCCATGGTTGTCAGTAAACACCTAAGCCCTTCACGATTGAGCCCACCTGCCCCTAGAGTCCTATTCGTGCATCTCTCCTTCTGCTCCAGAACCCAGAGAAGCTGGCCTGCAGGTCCCTGAGTGTGCAGCCATCTCCCCATCTCTGTGTACTGTCAGTGCTGTCCCTGACATGATTTTCCTGCTCTTACAGGTCTCCAAGGCTCAATTCAAATACCACCTCTTCCAGTAAGTTTTGAGTGATTCTACCTCACACCATCCCTAACATACACCCCATCCTAGGCTTGCCATCTCCATGGCCGTAGTCTACCATAACACTTCTCAGACTGTAATATTTTCTTCTCTGTTTTCACTACCAGATGAGCTCCATAAAGGCAAGTACTGAGACTTGCATTATTTTATTTCCAACAACTTGTTCTGTGTCTGGTGTACTCCTGATCCTAGCCAGATGTGAAGAGTTGAAGAGATCCACCCAAAAGGAATCTTCTTTTGAATTCCTGCCTAGATAGAAGAAAGGTCTGTCTAATTACACATGACCTTGAGGTTGTCCAGCAGATGGGGAGAAAAGTTCAGTCATTTAATTTTAGGCCCTCTCTTATACCAATGATGTTTTAAAGAAAGGTTCACAACCATCTGGTTATTCTTTAGATCCAAGCCTGAAGAGCAGCCGCAGCAAGCTGGCAAAGATCCCTTTCATTAGGCTAAAGGCCAGAAGAGAAGTCAATGGGAGAGGTTTTTCCCAAGGCCCAGAGCAGAGCTAGCACCTCAGATAGGAGTGGCGAGTCCAAGGGAGTCAGAAAGGTCACAGAGAGATCACTCCCCAGTGGGTTAGGCTCGGAACCCCTCTTCCAATCACAGGAGAAGAACTTCCTACCAACACTGTGAGCCAATACAATTCCCCTGCCTTTGACCTGTCCCCAAGGAAGGCTCAGAGAAGGAGAATAGAGGCATTGAGCACTTTCCTAGAAATCGACTCCTCGCTTTACATTATAGAAGCCAACTTGACCACAATTCTTCCCTCAAAAATGAATCCACACTCCATTAAAATAGTGATTTAAATAGTGTTATAACTTGCCGTGCCTAGGCACTATAGAGAAATGCCAGGAGCTGTGCTCCCTTGATATTCGATCTTGCTGGAGACATCATTGCCCTGGATGTGTGTGTGGTTTCTCTTCTCTCTCTCTCTCTCTCTCTCTCTCTCTCTCACACACACACACACACTCACAGTCCACCACTTTCCCGGTATCAGAAACTATATAAAAATCATTTGGAAAGTCAGTGCCCATTCTCCCAGTTTACTCTAGCAGAGCGGATAGGTAGCCTGCTTAGACCAACCAAAAAATAAAAAGGGAGGCAATTTTGTGAACTTCAGTATGTTTTACTTTTTCTTCTCTGGCAACTATTTTTTCAGGGGAATGCAGATGCCCACTAACACACACGTCCTTCAGCGAGCAAGGGGTTCTTAGTCATCAAAGCATGTAAAGTAGAAAAAGTATGAATTCAAATTCCCTGATATATGATCCAACAAGTCTTGTGTTTAAACTTGCATCTATGCTACCTATTCCTAAAATTCAGTCATTGTACACTATGTAAGTGGCCTGTGAGCAAAACAAAATTCATTCCTACAGGCAATGTTCTTCTGCTGTCAGTACCATAGACCATAGGTCCACTGAGGCTCTGCAAGCCTTTGAGAATCATGAATATTTGAGTAAAATTGCTTAATTGTTAGTAATAAAATCATAGTTATTTTTTCCATGACTTAACAAATAGTATCTAAGAACCTGCATTAATATGCCATTTATTTCACAATCAGATACCAAATTTGGTTTGGTTTATATTCATTTTTAAATTATTTTCACTTCAAGGAATGATATGTTGAAATTTGATAGTCTCTTTGGTCTTATTAATTGCCCTAGGAAATGGTTCCTCACGAATTTGCTGGGCTTCTTGATAAGTTTTCATGATTAATGATCATTAAAGGTTATTAAGACCTTAATATGATAAATATTAAATGTCTATGTTGATTGCTGGCTTTTATTCAGAGTCATTTTTTCAGTGACAGATCCCGCGAAAGGTCTCTGGAGGAAAACAAAAATATCAAAGCCAAGCCTGCATCTTAATAGAAGCCTTGCACTTCAACTTCTGATTTTCATTTAACAGTTTTCCAACCCGGTCCCCCGCAACAGGAGGGCGTGTGGGACAGAGCTTAGCACATTGTCGCCAGGCAGCCTCTAGGGATGTTTTTTGGCCTTTTTATTTTGGTTTGCATTTTATTTCTCCTGTGTTCTAGGTTTACTATTCCAAGTAGTCACCATGAAGTGAAAATAAGAAAGAAGACAATTCTCCCACCTCTGAATTTTCTTAGACAATGAAAAACTCACCTTCCACTGCCAGGATACAAAAGAAAAAACAACACTGCCTTGTTAAGAAAGTAATAGTACAGTACTCTCCTGCTCCTTTGCATTTCAAAATCTTGTCCCCCTTAAGTTCAGAGTAGGAACACGCAGCTAGTCTGCTTCAGGATGCTGCAAACCCACAATGGAACTGCCCAGGCCCCTTTCACGTCAGCAAGCTGAGGGAAAGCAAAGAGACGAAAAAGAAAGACAGGGATTATTTTTATTGCTCATTTAATAACACTTAAGGGGGTGATGTGGGCAAGAGTGGGGAACAAATCATAAGAAAATATGAACCGAGTTTCATCATTCCTCAAAACTTAAAATCTTAAACCACGTTTGCCAGAGTTGAGTCAATTTAAGGAAATGGATTTTCATATCTCTGTCACTCAGAAAAGAACAAATAGCTTAGATCCAACTAGGAAGAGTGAATGACAGCAGTTTCAATAAAGAGATATTTTCAAAATCTTTGTTCCTAAGATCATATTAGACATGTATTCTGATAAGAATATCTTGAAAAAACGAAAGGGCAGATAACAGAGGAAGAAGTAACCGCTGAAACCTGGGATTCGGGTGCACAGCCCTGCAGGCAGGCTGCCCCTCGACGCCCTGCCTGACTTCCCTCCACCTGAGTGTTCAAAACAGGAATCAAATCCAAGGTCAGGATGTCCAGAGTGTAGTTCAGAGTGAGAGGTCCAGCTCCTGTGTTGCTGCCCTAGGAGGTATTTTCAGGAAAACTTTTTCTCATCTCAGCGTCACTCCCTTCTGAGAGCCTGAGACTTGACTCTGATTTATACCCGTCATGAAACCAGAACTAGCTCAGTATCATGACACAGAAAAATCATAAGCTCCTTGGGATAAATTTGAGAAACAGGCAGTTCCCCACCAGTTCTGGAATCGAAGTTCTTTTCTAAGACATCTTTGGGAACTCAGAATATCTTTTCCCATGGAAACATGTTAGGTCAGCCCACAGAGCCAGTGGCACACATCACATAGCCATGCGAGTACTATCCTAATAACATTCTAGAACCTACACACCATTGCCTCTGAGAAGACACATCACAAGTCTCAAATGCAGTAGCAAGAACCACAACCCTCTCACTTGCCCAGTTCAGTGGCAAGATGTCCCCAGCTTCCAACTCTAATCCTGCTGAGCCACAGGAGCACTGTCCCCAGTGCATGGGAAACCGTCCCGGCAAAGGCTGGTGTGAGGGAATGGGGTTGGGGTACCACTCGGCTCCTGTGAGGCAATCAGTATTTGCAGGACGGGGCTTGCTGAGCAGAGGCCTCCTTCAAAGGAGGAGCACATGAAAGCTTCCAGAAGCTAGAATCATAGAGCCAAGCCCCAGTGAAAGCTTCAACTGGGATTCTAGAGGAACAGCCCCACTGGGTTTGGTGGAGGCAAGAGGGGGACTTTGGTGGGGAAGGAGGTAGAGAGAACAAGATGGGGAAGGCAGAGAGAGGCATGTAGTGGAACAGAGGTCTTATGAGCAGTTACATTTTGGGGTAGTAGTTTCAGCAGGGCCTCTTTTGGAAGCCCAAGGAGAATCTTGTTCCAGTTAGCTGTATCACAGGTCCAAATGCTTGTGAATGGCTCAGTAGTGCACAGGAGCAGCCTTCAAGATTTTCCATGGCAGTCTTGACTGGTGGACACCCCATTAAATGAACCTTGCTGATCTGCAGTTCAGACCCACAATTCACCCGGGCCCCAGGTACTACCTCAGATTCTGCTCTGATAACCATATCCTTCCCCTTCTGTACCCTCACTAGGGTGTCCCAGCTCAGCACAATGTCAGCTCTTATTGTTTGGCTCAAGTAACAGAGGGGCAGGTCAGAGATGCTTCTGCTTTCAGAGCTGACTAGCCCCTGGTCAATTTGTGAAAACGTATTCTACAACCAAACCCTTATGTCTCTGTGCCTAGGACAATGCAAAGATTTCTCTGTTTTTCCTCTCAAATACCAAAGACTCACTATCTGCTGGACTTAACAGGGTCTTGGGAAAACAAGAATAATTGCTAATGGTGGCAGGTGGACTTCTCAGTGAAGACACACTTTAATAAAGTGTGGCAATTATTGTTATCAAATGCTGTTGGACCAAGAGGAGGGAATAAGTCATTCTTCCCATTCCCGTGTTAGAGACCTAACATGAGCAGAAATTATTTTAAGCCATGTTGAGTGCAAACACATGTGCATGTTGATTGAACCACATTGTGGAGATACCATGAGAGCATGTCTAGGTTATCCTGCAGCTACCAAGATCAAAGGCATCACATTTCCCTATCCAGTTTGGACCCATTGCGAACTAACTTAAACAGATTCCCCCAGATGCCCATTTACACTGCCTCTGAGCCACCTGCTTTTCCTTTTCACACCCAGCCTGCCCGTGGTCTCACTGGGGGGATGCCGTGTGACAGGAAACCTGTTCTGGAGAGTGGAGAACAAGAGCGGTGAGAGCTGGATCTATGGGGCTCCACCTGACAGCTCTGGCCTGGGCTTTCTTGCTCCAGACTTGAGGTATGCTGACTGAGCACTTAGGATGTGTGAGAATTGGGCAGCTTATTTTAACCTCTTTGTGGCTTAGCTGCCTCATAATTAAAATGGGGATTTACCAGCCTTGTGGATTTGTTAGGAGGGATGTACTCTGTAATGCAAGGCATACTGCCTGGCAGAGACTGGCTCTGAGTAGTTGGAAACTGCTCACTCTATTTGCTCCTTCTCCCGAGAGGCCCCCCAGGGGAAGAAATTTAAAAGTGGCTTCCTCTGTGATTCTCAGGAACTCCATCCCTCACAACCCATGTTCCAGGCCTGCAGTTGCCCCGCTCTGTGGGCCCCAGAGAGACACGTGTTTATGAAATGACCAATCAGGGCTTGTTCCGCACTGTCCAGAGCCTGATACCAGGAGATGTCACCAGATGGTTTCTCCCTTTGCCTGGGAGTCTCTAGGATTTCCACGTCTGACCCACCTTCACTCCTACCTGCCGCCACCATTGGGGTATTGCTCCCTACAGGTGCATGCCCACCAGCCAGACCTGCGGCTCGGCCTTCCTTTCTGTTTCTCATGGCTACTCCGGTGTTTGATTCTGCCCCAGAAGGACTGTAGCAAGGGGAGGGCTGGACAGGGGTGCACGAGGCCTGGCTGTCTCTCAGTCAAATGCTGCTCCCGATGTCCCTGCTGGACAACTTTCCGCTTCCTCATCCAAATCCACACAGCTATGGGATGCAGTTGTTGGGATGGAACAATATGCGTAGAGACTAGTTTGTGGACTGTTTTCCCCTCTCTGTATTTTTCTTTCCTTCTCCACTTTCAACCAGGAAGTAGGCTCTGATCCTATAGTCTTGATGTAGCAGACGGTAGCTTGGAGTATGTTTCAAAGATGAAGGAGGGAGAGGCAGCCTGCAAGTCTCTCCAGGTTTTGTTTTCTAAGGCTAAACCATTAAGAAAATATATATGGGATTTGAAAGCAGTGAGAGGAAGAAGTTACAAAGAGAATGCCTTGAAGAAATAAGGGTTGTGCAGGCTTCCCTTTTGATTCCTGACTTTTCCTCCAAACTGGCAAGCAGAGGCCCAGGCAGGGGAAAGAGAGAGACCAAAGGCCTTTGGCACCTGTTTTAGTTTCCTATTGCTGTATAAGCAATTACCACAGCCCAGCAGCTGAAAACATTCCTTAGCTCCCAGGTCTATGGATCCAGCATGTCCTAGTTCTACAGTTCACTGTTCCGTATGTCCCATACGGTGTGCTGGTCTCTTCTCAGAGTATCACAAGACTGAAATTAAGGTGTCAGCCAGGCTGAGCTCTGCCTGGAGACTGGGGGATATCTTCCAAGCTCATTCAGGTTGGCGGAGTTCAGTTTCTTGCGGTTGCGGGGCTGAAGCCCATGTTGTCTTGCTGGCTGTCCGTCAGGGCTACTCTCCGTCTGTCTTCAAGCCAGCAAGAGTGTGTTGAATCCTTCTCATGCTTTGAATCTTTGACTTTCTCTTCTGCCACCAGCAGGGAAAAACACACTGCTCTTAAAGAACTTCTGTCATTAGGTCAGGCCCACCTGAATATTCTCCCAAATTTAAGATCAACTGATTTGGTACTTCAATTACATCTGCCAAATCCCTGCACAGCAGTATCTAGATTATTATTTTTTGAATAACTAAGGGTATGTGTACTCCTAGGACTATGTCCTCAGAGGCCATTCCAGAATTCTTCCTACTGTAACCCCAGAACAAGGAACTGAACCCTTCTTCTGGGCAGTGCCACTAAGGCCTTGGAAAGAGTGGCTGAGTGATATGTGGTCACTCATAGGATTCTAGGGAGCCCGGCAGAGATTCACACATGCCCTGGGCTTGGCACAAAATTAGTGCAACACCGTCAGATTCCCAGTCCTGAAGCCACCATACAGAACTGGGCAATAGACATCTGAGAAGTGACCAGCTGTAATCATACTCTCAAAACATGGTCCTGTGTCAAAGCTTAGACTGCAGTCACAAATTAAATTGAGTTATGGAAACTAATGACGGTGGTATTTCTTACACATCCACAAGATAGCAGTGGGAGACCTTAGTTTCTCCAACACTAACTATAGTACCTGATGTATTTTTTTCATCGTTTAATGAATGAATGAACAAAGGAATGAAGCTAGTAATTATTTTTAAGTATTCACAAGATCTACCAGCTTTTTGAATCAAGCTTTGTCTCAGGTAACAGGAAAACAAAAGCAAAACAAAAACGCATTAGGGCGGCTCTTTAAAAAAGTGTACTTGATAAAAAGGTATTAGGTATTATTTTTTAAATAATTCTTAATATAATTGGAAAAATGCTAGATACTACTGGTAAATTGGCTTCTTTCCTGCAGGATTTTTTTTAATGCCAATGTACATTATTATTTTTTGAGTGGGATAGCATATGCAGCATTTCAAAATTTATTTGATGCAAAGAACCCCCTTTTTGTGTAAGTGTCTCGGTAAAGATGATCTAAGTAACGCTGGAATAATAAAATCTCAGTGCTTTATAAAAACTGCTTTATTTCTTGTTCACGTGACAGCTACTAGGTGACTATAGCCCTCATCAAGATCTTTTTCACTGTTGGCTGAAGGCTAAAAGGGCAGCTCCCATTTGGGCCATTGCTGGGATCGTGGAGGAGATAAAAGGGAAATGGGAGAACCTCAGGACGGTCTTAAGGCTTTTGCAGAAAGTGGTCTGCAGTGCTCTATCTGCCATTTTATTGGCTGAAGCAGGTCATTTGGCTGAGCATGCTGTAAATACGGAGAACGTATGCTGTCATCCCACAGGGAGCATTTAGCAATTCTGGTTCTGTGTGGAACACATTTTGAAAAATTCTACCTTAAGAACACATACCTTGGAAATCACTCTGGGCTTGGGGTAGCCTATATTTCTTCTGACAGAAAGGAATCAGAACCACAGGGCAATGCAAAATTAGACCACATACAAGTCTTGGATTTCATCTCAAATCTGTTATATTTGTAGTTAATACTTTTCTGTCAATTTGACAAAAACAGTAAACAAAATAAAATAATACAATTATCTGAAATTTCACTCCTTTAGCTTACTGTGCCTAAATATTTTTAAAGAAGAAAAACATTAAATCTTCCATTAACTGCTGCCTAAAAATTCTGGTGTGGGCATTTCCAAAAGCAAATCTAAACCTGCCTGCATTCCTTGGAAGGGAACATGGTTGGGTTTTTTTAAGCTGGGAATGGGATGGGTCTCCATGAGCTGTAAGGTAATGTTGGCCACCAGATGCCCTATCTCTTCATACATGAGGCTCATCATTTCTGACAGGGCTGTGCTCACTTGGCCCTGCCTCTGTGTCACTGCAGATAGTTCTGGGTGACTTGATGAAAGCAAACAGTTTTGTCTAAATAACTACCTGACTCTGGGCTATAGCTGAACCAGTAACAAAACTGGTGAAAGGCTTCAAAATCCAGTGACAGAGCATGGCATTCTCTTGCTAAGAACAAGAGGATTCAAGAGAAAAAAAAGCACAAATCCAAGTTAATGATTGGGAATTTGTTTTCTTTTTCTACTTCTTGCCCTCACCTCTTTTACTTCTGAACTGGGGATAGAGATAACTTGCTCCAATTAAGAAAAAGTAAAAACAGATGGGACTTCCAGCCAAGATAGAAGTGTAGACACACTGTGCCTCTACGCACAACCAAAATAAGGACAACAAACAATTTAAAAACAAAAACAACCAGAACTGACAGAAAATCGAACTGTATGGAAGTCTAACAACCAAGGAGTTAAAGAAGGAAACACTCACCCAGACTGATAGGAGGGCTGGAGACAGGCAGCTAGGTGCAGAGGACTCAAAGCAAAACTGCAGCTGTAGGACCAGGGTGGGCAAGATGGTGGCCGGAGGACTGGGCAGTCCCACATTCTCCTGCAGATAAACAGGGAGGAGCAACTGGGGAGTAAGGCAGACTGCGCAACCCAGGGTTCCAGTGTGGGGAAATAAAGCCTCAAAACCTCTGACTGAAAACACCTGTGGGGGTTGAGGTGACAAGAGAAACTCCTAGCCTCACAGGAGAGTTCATTAGAGAGATCCACAGGGTCCTAGAACGTACACAAGCCCACCCATCCAGGAATCAGCACCATAAAGATCCACTGTGTTTGTGGGTAGTGGGGGAAGTGACTGAAAACTAGCAGAGAGAGGAACAAGCAGCATTGTTCCCTCTCAGACCCCTCCCCAATGTACAGCAACACAACGCAGGGATGTGGATTACCCCACCCTGGTGAACACCTAAGGCCCTGCTCCTTACTACATAACAGGCCCACCAACACACACACACAAAAAATGGCCCTAATGAAAGAACAGATAAAAGCTCCAGAAAAAAAAATACAACTAAGTGATGAAGAGATAGCCAACCTATCAGATGCATGATTCAAAACACTGGTATTCAGGATGCTCAACCTATCAGAAGTGGTTGAATATGGTCAAAAAATAGAGGAAAAAGTGAAGGCTATGAAAAGTGAAATAAAGGAAAATTTATAGGGAACCAACAGTGAAGGGAAGGAAACCGGGACTCAAATCAACGGTTTGGAGCAGAAGGAAGAAAGTAACATTCAACCAGAACAGAATGAAGAAACAAGAATTCAAAAAAATGAGGAGAGGCTTAGGAACCTCCCTCCAGAACAACTTTAAACATTCTAATGTCCAAATCATAGGGGTGCCAGAAGGAGAAGAGGAAGAGCAAGAAATTGAAAACTTACTTGAAAAAATATTGAAGGAGAACTTTCCCAATCTGGCAAAGGAAATAGACTTTCAGGAAGCCCAGGAAGCTCAGAGACTCCCAAGGAGGAACACACCAAGGCACATCATAATTACATTAGCCAAGATTAAAGAGAAGGCTAAAAAGAGAATCTTAAAAGCAGCAAAAGAAAAGGAGACAGTTACCTACAAAGGCGTTCCCATAGGACTATCAGCTGATTTCTTAAAAGAAATCTTACGGCAAGAAGGGGCTGGAAAGAAGTATTCAAAGTCATGAAAAGCAAGGACCTACATCCAAGATTACTCTATCCAGCAAAGTTATCATTTAGAATGGAAGGGCAGATAAAGTGTTTCCCAGATAAGGTCAAGTTAAAGGAATTCATCATCACCCAGCCCTTATTATATGAAATGTTAAAGGGACTTATCTAAGAAAAAGAAGACAAAAATGTGTACAGTAAAATGACAACAAACTCAAGGCTATTAACAACTGAAACTAAAAAAAACTAAGCAAACAACTAGAACAGGAACAGAATCACAGAAATGGAGATCACATGGAGGGTTATCAATGGGAGAGTGGGAGGGGGGAGAGAGGGGGGAAAGGTACAGAGAATAAGTAGCATAAATGGTAGGTAGAAAATAGACAGGGGAAGGTTAAGAATAGTATAGGAAATGGAAAAGCCAAAAAACTTATATGTACGACCCACGGACATGAGCTGAAGGAGGGGAATGCAGGTGAGAGGCGGTGTGCAGGGAGGGGGGGAATAAAGGAGGGGAAATGGGACAACTGTAATAACACAATCAATAAAATATATTTAAAAAAAATAAATTAAAACAGTAAGTATGCTAATTATCAATCAGCTAAATTGATAGGCTAATAACTGATCCCAAACTTCACTCTCCTGGCTGCAGCCTGAATGCACATCAGAGTTTTTACTGACAATCCCAATAACACTTCTATCCCAGTAAACCCACATCTGACAGTTCCAGAGAACATATCATTCAGGGAGCTCCACTCTTTAAGAAATACCATCATACTCATGACCTGAAGCTCTGACCCACTCAATGTGATAAGAGAACCACTTTTGAGAGCAACTTTAACAATGTGATCATAGCTATTGGACTCTCACTTGTCATTTCTTCTACCGTTCACTAAAGTCCCTTCATTCAAGGGATATTTTAATACACACGCACAACATATGCACTTATATACCTAAGTTAAAGCACATAGGTATACCTGTATCTATATCAATAGTTTTAAATTCAAATAGCTATAAACTGATTTCTACAGAAACTGTGTTTGAAATACTCTTGTAACAAAATATTTAAAGGTGGTTTTGACTAATGCCCTTTCAAAGAGCCTATAACTGGCCCAGTGACTATTTTATGAACATGTGGGTATATTCTCTCCTGGACCATGTATTTTGAACATAACTAAGAAAGCTTATATTTTTACCATTGCCCCAAGTTCTTTGGTTCATGGACAAAAGGAAGGGCCTGTGTTTGACTTCGCCTGAATGGAACTGCCCTTGTTCTCAGCCATGTCTCACCAGGGTCTGCAGCCCACCCAGCAGGCGGGTACGATGGATGTGCAGCTAGAGAGGTTGCGTACAAGAGAAGTTGTGTTTCAAGTCCCTTAAGGGGATTTATGCAAAATAAGTTATTTTACACTTCTTAAAACCCAGCAGAGGGTTCACAAAACAATAACTCACCCTCTTTCCTCCTCTACATGGTCTTTGTAATAGCCTAATTAACGTAAATGGTTTCGTTAGCTAAATCTATAATTAAATGTAATAATAACCTCCCACTAACTTATAACTTAAAGTCACAGTGAATCATCTTGAAACATCAAGCCCTTTCTCAACTTGACAGTTATTATAAAACTGTCCAGAGAAATGGAATATGGTATTTTATTCTTCATCTAGGCTATTAAGAATACATATTTTAGTTATAGCTTTGGCTCAGTGTTATAAATTATTTTTCCAACTTTTCACAATACCAAAGAACGGGGAAATTTAAAGAAGGAACAAAAGGCTAGGGCTATGTCAATAAAAAATACAGATGTGAGCAAACTCGACTGGCAAACAAGTACTCCATGCTGAATAGCTGGTTCATAACTATTTTAGATGGAAAGGTTTACATTTCCCTTTTACAAAACTGGTCTTTAAGAGAATGTGAATCTAGTTGCCTAATTGCATAAATCTTAAACTAATTGTAAAGGAAGTGCCACCCCCTACCACCACCCTTTAAACCCATTTATGCAAAGTAAACTTTGAAAAATTTATAAAGCATCCCTTTTAGAAACTTGTAGACAAAAAATTATTATTAAGAGTTCTGCAGCTTCAGGAATGTAAAGGTCATTTTCTAAGAGACTAACAAAGAAAACATGTGTCCTGCTGGGAAATAATGACCTCATAATCTATCTCACCCTTTCCTCACACCGTGGCAGATGAGGCTCACTCATACTCCACTAGAAAGCAGAACACGGGTGTCTCCAACATTTATCACAAATCCACAAATCCACTTTTATCTGTTCTCGTCTTTTTTGTTCTCTCCTTTGACAAGGAAGGAAATGCTCCTGCCCCTGTATCTCCTCTTATTCTTCTGAACCTTCACGAGGACATCACTTCTGCCATTGCTTCTTTTCCCCTGCATCCTCTGTTTGTTCTTTTTCCCTGGACGGTTCCATCATCATATGGACATGCTCGTGTTTTTATTTTCAGAAAGCAAGTGACAATAGCAAATAAAAGAAACTCTTCTAATCCCGTAGAACTCTCCCCTCCTGACTCACTGCCCTCTGCTTCACAGCAAAACTTCTTAAAGTGTGTATCCATTCACCGTCTCCATTCCCTAAACCCTTCCTTCTCTCTTTCAGTCTACTCTTCTCAGTCTTTCATCCTACCCTCCACCGACTGCCCTTGCTGGGGTCACTGACAAGCTACATGCTGCCCAAGGGTCATGTATCTGCCCTCATGTTACCCTAACTCCCAGGAACTTTTAGAGAGGGGACCACGCCCCCATTCTTCAAGCGTTTTCTCTTTGGGAGTCAATGACTCCACATTTTCCTCCTTCTCCTTTGGTATTACTGCCAGTTTCTTTTCTCTGTCATATGCAACTCTTCTTGGTCCAGTTTCTAATGCTAGAAACTTCGGAATTCAATCTTTCTTCTCTTCTTTTTCCCCCAGGATTAAATACTAGTAAGGTGCTAATGACTCAGGAGTCATCAGTTAGGATTCACACTGCAAATAAAAGGGGACATAACTGACAAATCCAGAAGCAAGGTAATCTTCAGGGCTCAAAAACATCATCACAGGACCAGTTTATTTTCAAGTCTCTGTCCTGCCTTCCACATTACTAGCTTCGTCCTCCAGCCACTGTCCCTCGCGTTGACAAAATGGCAGCCACATCCCAGACTTGAGAGCTACAAATCATGACATCTGAAATGAGAAAGATTGATTTACAGCAGCTTTCTCAGTGATCTCAGGAAACATTCTTTCTTAGAAGATTTCAGAAAATGAGCCTCTACATGTCCCATTTGTCCAAATCTTTCACAGAACTACTTCTGATTCAATTCCTTTGGATCTGGTAACGCCATGTACAGAGTGACTTAAATCTAAGTTACCTGAATGAATAACAATGATGTGGAAGAGAAAGGATTTCCATGAAGAGGCAATGCCCTCCAAATAATGTGGGTGACATGCAGTGGTTGTGGGAAAGAAAGAATGATGGAAAATAACCAGACATCATTTCCAAAATTATGCTTTATTTCTGATCTCTTCTCTTAATCCCAGACTTAAATATTCAGCTGCCTACTTGATATCTCCTTGTGACATGATCAAACTAGCATTCTTAACTCTCTCTTATTCCCATTTGCCCACGACTAAATTCAATTTCTTCTCCAATATGCCCTTAAGGGTAAATGGAAACACTATCCATCACTTTGCTAAAGACCAAAATTGAGATATTACCTATGCCTGCTTACTTTTCCTTACTCTACAATCTGATCTGCCAATAAGTCCTGCTGGTTCTACCCCACTATTACATGTTGGAGCTATTCATTCCTCTGTTTCCCTCCATTGTCACCTCTAATATTCAAGCCATCACTACCTCTTGCCTAAACTACAGATGCTCCTGACTTATGATGGGGATAGTTCATGAAAAACTCATCATAAACTGAGAATGCTGTAAGTTGAAAATGCATTTAATATAACCTACAAAACATCATAGTGTACCCTAGCCCACCTGCACTGTGATCAGAACACTTAAATTAGCCTACAGGTGGGCAAAACCATCTTGCCGATGCTGCCCAGCGCCGTGAGATAGTGTCATACTGCGTATCATTAGCCCGGGAAATGCTCAAAATTTAAATCCAAAGTATGGTTTCTACCAAATGCATATTTCTCTTGCACCACAGTAAAGTCAAGAAATTTTAAGTGGAACCATCATAAGTCAGGGACCATCTGGACTGCAACCACCAACCATTGATCTGATTCCTTTCTTGCCATTCCATAATCCATCCTATACTACCTCCAGAGTGGTCTTTTCAAATATCAGATCATTGCCTTTTTTAAGTCTCTTTAATGTCAATGCTTTTTAAAAAATCCCTTCAATGGCTTTTTAATCTATTTAGATAAGAACCTAAGCTCCTTCCCTGGCTGGTGTAGCTCAGTGGATTGAGCACGGGCTGTGAACCAAAGTGTTGGTGGTTCGATTCCCAGTCAGGGCACATGCCTGGATTGCAGGCCAGGTCCCCAGTGGGGGCCACATGAGATTCAACCACACATTGATGTTTCTTTCCCTCTCTTCCTCCCTTCCCTTCTAAAAATAAAAATAAATAAAATCTTAAAAAAAAAAAAAGAATCTAAGCTCCTAATGTGGAGGCCCTACTACACCTGGCTTGTGCCCTCCTCTGCATCATTATCTCACACTACTTCCCCTTCTTCTCTACATTCCAGACACAGGCCTTTCTTCACATCCTACATGTGGTGAGCTAGGATCTCCTCTCACTGTTGAACTCTTAGATCCCAATTGCCCATTTTCTGACCATAACTTCTTGTCCTTTGAGTCCCTGACTCTAGTACTTCGATCACTCCTTATTATGTTTTTTAGGCCCTTGACTTTCCTGATTCACAAGTATATTAGTCACTCCTTACCCCACCTGAAGTTCCTTCCTGTCCAGCCAAGACAATACAGAAAAAATTATACAACCAATGCAAATTACTAGTGACATTGTCTGATATGATCTTTGGCCTTAACTATGCCCAGCATACTGTTTGACGATCATACATTCTCTAGACAGTTCTCTCATTCCCTTTATAGTTGTCATCAATCCTTAATTCAATTTCCACTCTCATCATATAGCTTCTTAAACCACAGAAAAAATAAAGGCTCCTTCAGTCTGCTGCCTTTTTACCCACAAAATAAGATGCCTCTCTATCCATTTTTAATTGTTTCTATCTTATCTCACAGAAAGAGGCCTTTTAGTTTGGATAATTTCTGCTTTAAGTACCAAAATACTAAAATAAGTGTGATTTAAATGGCAGAGACATAAAAAACCTTCACAAAACAAGAAGTCTGAAGTTTTGGGGTTGGTGCAGTAGCTAATGTCAACAGCACCCAACTCTCTCCCTCTTTCCACTCTGTGATCTTCTCATTGGCCTTCACCATTAGGCATCACTTCCTCACTTAACATAATCCAAAGGCAGAAAGCTTAGTCATGATATCTTTTCATGTATCCCTTTTATCAGACAGAAAAATCCTCTCTAGGAGCAAGCACGTAGCCTGTACCCAGGGTCCATGACCAGGATTGGATCACATGTATTATGTGCTGGGAAATGTTTAACCATCAGCTCCCCATCAAAATGCAAATAACCCCCAATAATTTTTCTGCAGTCAAGACCTTTTTTTGTTTTAATTCCAGGTCTATGTCTTCTATACATATGCATAGTAATATTTTCAAAGTCTCTCCAAACTTTTATTTTAAATATTTCCTCCAAAGCTATTGCTGCTGCATTGCTGATGTCTATAACTGACATCAGTTATCCAGATGAGATTGTTGAGAGTCGCATTACATTCTTCGTTTCCTCTACCCTTATTCCAGTGAAAGCCCATTGTGAGTCTTCCTCCTAAATATCTCCCAAATCCTTTCTCAGGTGCTGGGTCGGTATTCGGGAACTTGTATTCACCCCTTTCGGGACACCACAGTAGCCCTGAATGTTCCTTGTGTTTCAAGATCATCATGCACACATTTAATCTATCTTATCCAACTTTTCATGAAGAAGGCTTTCTGTTATATATGTTGATTCCAAATTCTTTAGTGATTCTCAATTGCCCAAAGGGCAATGGAACTTCCTTTGATTTATGCATGGACCTTCATGATCTGGACTCTAACAACCTGCCTATTTTCATCTTCTGTTTTTCCTTCCCTCTTGCATTTGCTAATTTTACTCTCTCACCATACTGAATTATTTGAACAGAACACACCATGGGCTCTTATGCTTTCAGGGCTATCCATGTGCTGTTCTCTCTCTCTCAAATGTACTTGCTTTACTTACATGCCTGGAACACTCTCAGTAAATATCTTTGCCACTGTGAAGTCTTCTCTGAATAACACAGGGAACTAGGGGCTTCTCCTGTATTCTGATCGGACTTTGCATATATCTCCATAACAGAAACTTCTCATTGTATTCTCAATCTTGTTCGTAAGCTCCTTGACAATGGGAACAGTTTCATCTGTGTATCCTCTGTGCCCAGAACAGTACATACCTGGCACAGAATAAGTGTTAAATAAATGCTTCCTGAATAAACAAAATGACCAAATGTTAATATTGACTTTCTAGAATAATAATTGATGCTGTTCTAAAGAATACAGAGACTGGCTTAGCAAAGCACTGCTGCAATGAGCACCAGATCAAGAATGCTAATCATTATTTTAAATTATACTTTATTGATTACACTATTACAGTTTCCCCAGTTTTCCCCCCTTTCACTCCCCTCACCCAGCAGCCCCCACTCCCTCAGACAATTCCCCTCACCATTGTTCATGTCCATGTGTCATATGTATAAGTTCTTTGGCTAGTCCATTTCCTACACTGTACTTTACATCCCATGGCTATTCTGTAACTATCTATTTGTAATTCTTATCCCCTCACCTCTTCACCCATTCTCCCCCACAACCCTCCCACTGGCAACCATCAAAACATTCTCTGTATCTATGATTCTGTCTCTGTTCTTTTTGTTTGCTTAGTTTGTTTTTAAGATTCAATTGATAGATATGTATTCTTTTGCCATTTTATTGTTCATAATTTTGATCTTTTTCTTAAATAAGTCCCTTTAATATTTCATATACTAATGGTTTGGTGATAATGAACTCCTTTAGTTTTTTCTTGTCTGGGAAACTCTTTATCTGCCCTTTGATTTTAAATGATAATTTTCTGGGTAGAGCAATCTTGGCTGTAGGTCCCTGCTTTTCATGACTTTGAATATTTCTTGTCAATCCCTTCTAGCCTGCAAAGTTTCTTATGAGAAATCAGCTGATAGTCTTATGGGAACTCCCCTACAGATAACTAACTGCTTTTCTCTTGCTTTTAAGAGTCTCTCTTTATCTTTAACCTTTGGCATTTTAATTATGAGGTATCTTGGTATGGTCCTCTTTGTGTCTATCTTGTTTGGGACTCTCTGTGCTTCGTGGACATGCATGTCCATTTCCTTCACTAAAGCAAGGATGTTTTCTTTCACTATTTTTTCAAGTAGTTTTCCAATTTCTTACTCTTTCTCTTCTCCTTCTGGCACCCCTATGATGTTAATGTTGGACATCTTCAAGTTGTTCCAGAGGCTGCTTATACTATCCTCATTTTTGGGGATTCTTTTTTCTTCTTTTTGTTCTAATTGATTGTTTTTTGCTCCCTTATGTAGCCAATCATTGCTTTGATACTTGGCTTCATCCACTCTACTGTTGTTTCCCTGTAAATTGTGCTTTATTTCAATTAGTGTATCCTTCATTTCTGACTGGATTTTTTTATGCTGCTGAGGTCCTCACTAAGCTCCTTGAGCATCCTTATAACCAGTGTTTGAAGTATCAGATCTTCATCTGAAAGATCACTTATCCCCATTTCACTTATCTCTTTTCTGGAGTTTTAATCTGTTCTTCCATTTGGGCCATGTTTCTTTGTCTCCTCATTTTGGAAGCCTCCCTGTCTTTGTTTCTATGCATTAGGTAGAGCTGCTTTGACTCTGTGTCTTGGTAGTGTGGCCTAATATAGTAGGTGTCCTGTAGGGTTCAGTGGCACAGCCTACCCTATCACCCAAGTTGGGTATTCAAGGTGTACCTTCAGTGTGGGCTGAATACACCCTCCTCTTGTAGTTGATACTTGGTTGCTGTTGGCAGATCAATTGAGGGTATTGGCCAGGCTAGTCAGCCACTGATCAGTGACTACTAACCTCCACCTGTTGCGAATTCTGGCCAGCAGGATTCGTATGCCATGCAGCATGTAAATAATTTTAAACATAATACACTGCACTAGAAATTCCGGGATCACGAGTCCCCTCCATTATCTTCTTGGAGAGGCCCCGAGTCGAGTGGTGACTGGCTTTTTATTGCTGTTTCTCAAGCACTTTACATCTGAATGGTCTTCATTAACTATGCATGGACTGTAGATTTACATTAGGTGGTAGATGCCCAAGATGACATCAAGAGGATAGATATGCAAATAGAAAAACAATAGGCTTGGGCTGACTCACTGGTCTGAGGAAGCTAGGCATGCATTAGCATAAGTTCTTTTGACTCAGGGAGAGAGAGGTCCCAGCAAGAGCAAGTTTTTAAATCTAAGAAATATGCCATCCTGATTTACCCACAGGAAATTCCACTGTCACACATCCACCCTACATGGAGGATCAGCTGTGCAGGGGCAGGGTGGTGGTACTCTGACATGGTCTATAGCTGTCCACTGGGTGAACTGGCCCAGGGTTTTTCTGGGTGGTACAGGCCAAGGTCAGCCTTCACCTGTGTTTTTCCCAGGGCCACCCTATCTGAGCTATAAAACACCTGAGATGGCTGCTACTTGTGCTGGGCTTGGAGATTCCCAGATGAAGCCAAGCTGTGAATCTAGGCTGGCTGAAGCTAACACTGGGCCTGGAGCTCACTGAAGCTAGCTGTTGCTTATTTAAGAGGATTTAGGAAGTTGTGAAGCATCAGCCAAGACCAGCCATTCATATGGAAAAGCTGCTTGGGTGGGCCAGTAAGCTGAGTAGGAAAGAATCTCTCAGGATTTCCAAAGCTAGCCAAACAGTGTTAGCCAGGTTGATGGCTAGTACCAGCTTACTACCTCTGTGGGGGCAATGTTTAGAGAAGGGACAATGGCCTCTGCTTGCCTCGATGCCAGACACTTCCATTTCTGCCTGTATGGCCACTTGTGTCTTTCAAGTTGCTGTCCCAGTGCTGAAACTCAGAGGGAGTGAGTCTGAGTAGGTGAGTCTGTGTGGGAGTTCTTCAGGTCAAACTTCTTGGGGCTTCAGCAGTTTCTTCCAGACTCAATCCCCTCTGGTTTTTGCAACCAGAAGTTGTGGGGACTTATCTTCCTGGCACTAGAACCCTGAGCTCAGGGGCCCAGTGGGGGGCTGGGACTCCTCACTCCTGAGGTATCCCTCTCAGATTTTTATCTACCACATGTGGAGGTGGGACCAGCCCATTCTGTGTCTGTGTCCCTCCTACCAGTCTGGATGGATGTGGTTTCTTTAATTCTGTAGTTTCCAGACTTCCATTCAATTCTATTTCTGATGGTTCTGAGTGATGGTTGTCCTATATTTTAGCTGTGACTTAGATGTGGTTGTACAAAGAGGGGCCATGTGTCTGCCTATGCCGCCATCTTGACCAGAAGTCCAAGAATGCTAATCTTATAAAGATCAAATAACTCTACCCATCTCCTAGCCAGCCAGCTAGTCACATAGACAGACATTTTGCCAACTATATAAGATTGATACGAATATGTCTACTATTCAAAAAGTAAACTGCATAGTGTATTGACCATAGGGCATTATTATATACAATGGGCACCACATAAAAACATAGGTTTTGAGATAAAATCTGATATGCAAAAGACTTCTAGAAGATAATTAATCCATTTCCTCTCCTGTTGAACTTAGACCAATTACATTAGGATTTGTGTCTCTTATTCTTAATCCATTATGTCCCTCTGCAACTTTCCTGAACAGAATTTCATATTCTACATTTTTAACTTCTATCCTGGAGGGACTGCTGAGTCTCTATTATTGTGCCTTGATGTTTGTAATCAGTGGATCAGAGAACAGATTTGGAAGGAAACATGATTAATATTATTAGGTTATATTCTGCTTGAGATGCAAGGCTAAGATTGGTTCAGATGGCCATTGGATTTAGGTCTGGAGCTTGAATTTACCCATTTTTGTTGCTTTCCATTGTAAATGATGTCCTTGAACAAGTTTGCAAATGATTGGGTTTGGGTGAGTCTGTGCTTCTATCATGTAGACACTTCTCTCTTTCTTGGTGTCTTATAAAGAATTTAAGGCTGAGTAAGTTTTATAGCTAAAATCAGAATCTTTTGGTGTATAAATATTAACAGTGACTCAAAACCATAATCACCTATAAAGTGATAGACTTTTATGTAATTTTTCTCAAAAAGTATGCTTCAAAATCATATATTTCAGCCTTAACTAAATAGAAAACTATTATCTTCAAATTATTTTGGCTCAGAAAGAACTAAAATATGAATGTATTGATGGAAGAACAAGAGGTGAATCCTGGGCAGTTTTGTGAAAGCCAGGTTAATTTTATAATTTTGCACCAATTTATTTTTTTGTTTAACACTTCATGTATTTGACTTGTTTATAAAATATCTTGAAAGGCCTTAAGTGCTCAAGAATGAGGTAATAGATAGTCATATTATTTCAAAATTCTTGATTGCTAATCATAACCAGTTACCATTTTGACTTCCTTTACCTGAGGTGGAGTCACTTCTGAAAACTGTCTTCATGTCCATTAGTTGAAATTAAAAGTAAATAGATTAAATATGTTTTGAGTTCTTATCTACAGGTTTTTAAAAAAATTAGTTACAGATAGCCTGAAATAAATAAAATCTTAGCAAAATTTTATAATAGTCCAGAAAGAAAAAAGAAAAATAGATATCTTTGATACTTCATGTTGTCTCCACTCTGAATCTCCCTGAAATGTAGAGTCCTTCAATCTTTTCTTTTGACAAAGCTACCCCCAGATGGATATCTTCCTGTGGCAAAGAGAAGTGCCATAGGATCTGTACACCGAAGGTGTCCTAACTGAGGGTTGAAGAGGGAATTATAAGAAGAACTTGGGCTGAGAGGAGACTGGAATGGAGAGAAGGAAAGAAAGAAGGAGAATCCTCCTCCTCTAGAAGCTCCTAAAATACAGGCATAAACCCATAAACCCTAGCACAACAGATGGGAAAAATGCCCCCTGCCCAAAGTTATTCACCTTCCTTTTGTGCCTTCTTTCTCCCCTATCAAAAAGAGATCTCACGTGCATGCTGTTCACTGGTGAGTGTGCAAAGGTGTGGTATGGGAGAAGAGGGAGGTGCTAGACAAGGTGATGTCCCTGGAGCCCCAAAGCTCACAACCTCATACTTTGATGTTGGTTTCCCATTTTTGTTTTCAAAGAAGAGAGATTTATGATTATGCCATTAAAACACCCATGGAATTAACCTAGTTTGTGTAGTCAAGTGGTAGCAATGGAGAGAGAAAAGAGTGTCTTTGGGACATATTTTGGAAGAGGGCAGTTCGGGCAATAGCAAATAAAGGGGGAAAAAAAACCCCTGAGAATTTCCCTAAGGTCTTTCCTTTGAGTAACTGAGTGGGTGGTGGATGCCACTGACTGAGCAAAAAGGTTAAGAAACAGGTTTGAGGCTGAGGATTGGAAATTCAGAGTTCTGCGTGGCCATGCAGACTTTGCAATGCCTTTAGTATTCCAGGTAAATGCAGAACCTGCACGTTTCAGCACTGCACTTAGACGAACGTACTCCTTCCTTATCTCAGTGGAATGACTCCTTCACCCACCTTGTCTCTCAAAGGAAAAGCCTGAATCCCAAACGGAGCTTCCTTTTCCATGCCACCGAGCCGTCCTCCAACCAGCCCTAGCTCCCTCCATTTCACCACCCTGTTATTAGATCTGAATTTCACATCAAACCCACTTCATCAATTCGATTCCCTTTCCTATGCCTCCTCCAATCATCAGAACCAGAAGAGCATGGGTGTGTAACCGCTGCTGGGTGGTACCCGTATAGTACAAGACACAAACCATCAGGTGATAAAGCTTTGCTAATGTGGAGTATTGTGGCATTTTATAAGTTTAAGTCTTTCCTTTTTGCATCCTCCTTATGCCCTAGTGCCAACATTAGTTTCTGTATATTACAATAGTCATTAGGGTCATCTGCCTCACTGACATTTAGTTTCCTCCTCTTGGGAAATGGGGGAGGGGGTGACAATTGGGTCCTAGAGGCAGTCTGGTTACCCAGAGCTCCAGATAGGACATCAAGATTAGTTCCAAAGTCTGAACTCACAGTATCACTTGGTTCAACCCTGTGTTTCCAACCCAGGTTCTCTCTAGCTTAAGAACTCCAGCTTTGTCTAAGATTTCCTTGAGTATCCCTTATCTCTTTCATACTATGAAGCATTAGAAGAAGGAGAAAGAGGAAGAAAGAGACAAGGGATAATCAAGAGATGAAAAAGCTATGTCTGTGACATCTCGTTTCTACCCTCTCAAACATTATCCTCATTCTAATACTGGATGGTATTTGGAGCATTTTCCTGTTCCAAGGACCATCAGAATGGATCACCAGTGAACGACAGAGTCTACTGTATATATTTGTATAAACAATGTTGTTTATAAAATCAAAAGAGGAGAGGTGATTATAAGTGATTAGAAACTGTTTAAATTTTTTCAGAGAAGGTTTTTGGGATAAGAGTATCTCCGCTAGTATTAACAAGGGAAATGGAGACACAGGATTTGGCAGAGGAAGACAGAAATTATTCGAGTCAGGGAAAGTGAGGTAAAATCAATCAGTTCAGAAGCGGCTCATGAGGAGGTGTGCCCCAAGAAGTGGGGACACTTACGCGGCGCTGGTGTTGGCATTCAATGGAGGTGATTAGAATGCACTGGCAGGAGTGTGAATCTCACACCTGAGGTAAGTGAGAAATCCTTGAGCAAATTTAGAGATGTAGATAGATAGACAGATAGATAGATAGATAGATAGATAGATAGATAGATAGATAGATAGATAGATCTTCCTGTTGAACACTTCTATTCTGTTTTCCAGACCCCACCTCCAGGAGAAGTTAATTTGTATTGCAAAACTCACTCTCCCGCCTTAGAAATACTTCGTTTTTCAGAAATTACCGAAAATATTTATAGCTTGACAAAGCTAATTTAAAACACATAGCAAAAGCATGCCATGCCTAATGTTCTCTGGGCTGCAGCTGTGGGGTGGCTGCGCGGCTGGGAGCCAGTGCCGGCTGGGTCAGGAGCAGTCCGTGAGAAGCAACCTTCTCCGTTCCTGAGAACTCTTGTATAGACTACATGGGTCACTGTCTAGTGTGGGTACAACTGCTTCCTGTCACGTTTTCTTCAGAACCTAAACAGTCAAGGCATTTGAACCTTGAGCAAGATCCTGAGCCCACCTCAGAATGAGCTATTTCATGTCCCAAACCAGCAAATTATTTTACAAAATCATTTCCTAATCCAGGAAAAGCTGACTCTTAACCTTGGATCAACTTAAAATGTGTCCTGAAAAAAGAAAAAAAAAGCTATTAAGTAAAACAACTGGGAAAAGATTTCCTTTGTTCTGCCAAGAAGATTCAACATTTGCCCCAAGGCCACAGTGCGGGCCCTCAGGAGTGGAATCAGACCTTGAGGCAGCCAGGCCTGACCCGAGCACCTGACCCAGACGCCCGACCTTTCCGCGTTGTCCTCCTGGTGCTTCAGTGGAAGCAGTGATTGCTATTAGCTTCATTAATATTCAGACAGACACCAAATCTCCAGGGAATATTAAGCTTATCAAGTATAGATAAACAGGACAGACTCTTATTTTTCTGATTAAACTAGTAATGCTTCCTCTGGAAACACTGTTTTGTCATAAATTAGAAAGGCCATGCAAGGAGAAATATATATTTTTCCTCTAAACTGCACATGGAGAAAAGGAAATCAGA
Organism: Micronycteris hirsuta; assembly: GCA_004026765.1. Lineage (NCBI taxonomy): Eukaryota > Metazoa > Chordata > Mammalia > Chiroptera > Phyllostomidae > Micronycteris > Micronycteris hirsuta. The sequence continues at coordinate 8,194 of PVJI01012128.1, read as the reverse complement.
AGAGGGGATAGGAAGGGGGTGGCTAGGAAGTGGGAGAGACCGCCTGCTACGTTTGTTCTGAAACTTCTTTAAGCAGATGTTGATTTCACATTCTGCATTTGATACAAATCTGCCTCCTGATAAAAGCAAGGGAACAAAATCACACACTCCAATGTCGTCATCACCGTGAAGCCATATGCAAATGACGGCCTTAAAATAAGCCAGGGAGAGGCCTGGACAGACTCGCCCACAGGAAGGCGGTTTCTTTGTTGGCTCTGGCTGTGTAGACAGCAGGCTCCAGCGCCTCAGCACATTGTTTCTAAGAAGTGAGTGTTGTGACCCATGTAAATGGCACGGCTGAGAGTGGGCGGAAAAGATGGCACAAAAGGTGATTCACCAGGTCCCAGGAAAATATATGCAAGTGAATAGCTAGTGCACCCTGGGAAACCCAGGCCCTGTGGCAGAGTCAATGGGTCTGCATCCCCAGGAGCCGCCACTTCCCCGCAGGGATGAGGAGCTGAGGGTGGCAGTGTCCTGAGGGAGCAGCTCCCTTTGGGCCGGTAGTTCTGCAGTGGCTGCTTGTATTCAGTTAAGGATCTTTGTGGCCAACGGATACATCTGTCCTAAATGCTTTCAAGTGTGTGATGTGAGATGATTTATCCAGAAGGCTGCACAGCTGGCACCCAGTAAAACATTTGGAATCATTTTAAATGTGCATTACCTAGAAGCAGCATTCCCTCCCCAGAGCTAAGTTTAAACAATTCCTGTCATTTCCAACGCCAAGGAAACCTGTTTCTTGCAGGATGTTTCAGTCTGAAAAAGAGCATGTGACAGCCCTGTAAAATGGAAGAGAATTTGAAGCATATACATCCCCTGTTCTTCTACTTCTCTTGCATACACACTCCCTTGTATCTCTTTTAGGGAAGAAATTTCAGAACAGAAGAGGGAATTCATGATAAAGGCAACCTTCCCATGGCAGGGCAGGGGAGGGAGGGTACCCGCCAACAGCTCACAAGCAGCACGGTTCACTGACTCATGCAAAAGCCCCAGAGGGACCATCCATTCCCTCAGTCACCCTTTAGGAAAACAGAGACAAAAAACATATTATAAATGTTCCCACAGAATCCCAGCTTTACGGGATCCAAGAGAACTGCAGGCTTACACTGCTACTCACCGTGCCGGAGTGTAAATAAGCTGATGTGCCGTACATAGCTAAAAACCTAACAAAATATTCAACACAGAGATTCAAGATCCCATGGGAAAGTTTACATGGTCTGATCGAATCTCTCCTATTCTATGCTTGAATATTAAATCAAGTTATAAAACCTTCCGATGTTTCCTGATGCAATTTAAAAGCACTATCAATATGTGGATGTTCATATCCTTATGGTAAATGGGGTTTTGCTCAAGTCTCTGATGATTATAACCCCATCACAAGGACACCACGCCTTTAGCTTGTCTCATTTATCTGTTTTGCGCCGTGACGATACTACTGCTGACCGTAGTGCTTCACCTCACCTGGGATGATTCAGCCAAAGAACCGGATGCTTTTCCAAGAGGGCCAGGAAAGATGCCTAGGATTCTACCCAATTTGTGGCAGGGCTCATAATTGTCTACAAGTGCTAGAAAGGGTTTACAAGCCTTGTTTTGTCTGAGTCACCTACTCCCTGCAACGTAGTCAGCAAAAGCATCTAAGTACAGGTTTCTATGGCCTTGCCTTAAGGTGAGCAGACAGGCAGAGTACCAGGAGCCCTTGGCAGGATGGTTCAGTGAGAACTGGGAAAAGTCTTTGGCTGTTCTCCACGCAAGGCATTGCAACTTCTGAATACCACATCAGAGAGTGCCAACCACATGCACAGCTTGGTCCCTTGAGTTTCTAGGGTTTTCTATCCAGGACTTTTGCCAAAGCTGCTGTGGCCACCACACATTGTGAGATTACAGGGCTCTAACAGTTAATGTAGATGAAAGTTTCCACTTGGCATTGTTAGGGATTGGCATTAAGCCACTGGAGAAGAAAGTGGTTTTTCATGGGAAGTTCTAAATTCACACATCACATACCACTTCAGGTGTCAGAGCATCTTCTTAAGGCACATCATCAATGCTTCTGGTCTCAGTTAAGGTCAGGAAAACCTCCTGCCATGCTCACTGCCACAGTTAAGAGCTTAGCTGTCTTGGGGTTCTACACATGTTTCATCCATCACAACTATTGCTGAAACACCTGATTCTCATACATTTTTTCATGTGGGGTTTGCCACCGGGAGGATGTGTGCTGAAAAGTCAAGCTATTACTGACAACCTAGGGTGTATCAGTAGATAAGGGTGAATGCTCATTGCTGTTAGGATCACTTACCATACTACTTCGTGAACTCACCACAAGATCAATTGCAGAGTCATCTACAGAATTTAATGACCTCTGCAGTGGCAGAGACGCAATTACAATGTTATCAAGCCAAATGTTCGACACTGACTCCAGCCTACAAATGAGACTACTGATGGCAAACATATTGTGGGTGGCGGGTGGTGGTAGTTGTCCTAAAGTACAAGTTATCTGGTCGAAGGTATCTTAAGGAAGGCCAGCCCACTCCCTGCTTGGTTATACAATGCTCAGAACAAAGTTTGATGGATTCCCTGTTGACGTTCAGAATGCACACAGAATCCATGTGTTTTCTTTGATTAAAACATGCAGCAATTAGCAGAGCTTGGCAACACATACTCAGTCATTCAAATTTTTTCTGCAAGTGTAGCAGATGCTTCGTTGACAAGTCATGAAACCAAGACTCAGAATGAAATGTAAAACTAGACACTTAGCCATATTCCTTTTCTAATAAAAAATATCTGCAGATCTGTCCTGTTGTGATAGGAAATAGTTTTGGTTCCGATGAGAGCAGTTTATAATACTGGCTGTCCCCTCAGGGTTTCCAGGGCTCCTAGTCAAGGCTGGGCTGTGCTTTCTAGAGGAACCAGGGAAACTTCATGGCCATGGAAAATGTATGAGGAGTGCTGTGAGCTGTTCCTGAAGGCCTGGGCCCCGAAGTCCAGGTCCTGCTTTCATAAGAAGAGCCCATTTCAGAATAGAAAATGAAAGTTAATTCCTACTTATGAGGCTCAAGCAGCTTAGTGTGTACGTGTATTACACTAACTTTGATGGCAGCCCACTGAAATAGGAAAGGTGTGAACCAGATTCTTACTGGGAGGCTGCAATAGTAGTCAGGGAGGGCACAGTGTACCTGCAAGCTCACTGCGGTGTCACCCAACAACTGGGACTCGACATCTCTGAACTCAATCCCAGTCCATGGGCCACCAGCCTGGCTTCCTGCTGAAGCATCATTTCCTGCTTTCATGCAACACACTCATACAAAACGTAAAACTACATTCAGAATCATCTTCCTGTTAAATTAGTGCATAAAACTTCTACCAGTTGAAATCCTGGCCTTTATAGCCACTACTGTCATTGTTAAAATATAGCCAATGTGATGTTTGGTAGCACTTGGAATTATGTTTAATGGAAAAATCTATGTGAAATAAATGCCAGATTTAAAAGTTATAAGGGCAATTGAGCAAGTGCATTTATCACTAAAACTATTACTCACAATGTCTTCTGGTTTTGTTATTCCAAGTGTTCTAACTACATTTAAATAGTATCCCAACCTAATCCAAGATTTTGAAGCACTGTTTATTCAGTAGCCAGTGAAAATAGGCCTCTCCTCTGTGTGGAATAATTGACTATTAAATTGATTCTTAAAGTGTGCTCTGTGTAAAGCCAGGCATTCTGAATATCTCTAGAAATCAAATTAGGTCCTAAGAAAGCAGTTGGAATGTGTGGCCAGGACCTGACAGTTCTAACATTCAAATGGGAGACAGAGTCACAGCCATATGTGCACATCAAGAGCCTGGAGTCGGGACCACTGCAGGGCCATGGAGTGAGTTCTACACAAAACATTCCTCTCAAGGATGGGATGGAAAGGCAGGAGCTTGGAATATAATGACCAGCATGGACTCACATGGCCATTCACAATTAATGGGAACTCAGAACTCCCCCTATAACCTATTCTCAGCACCCTGGGGTGCAGGGATGCAGTGAAAGAGAAAGTACTTTGCCTTTTTACTATCTTGGAAAATGAACAGGACTACTTGGTCAGGGAAATTTTTAAGCCCAAATTCTTCAATGTATTCACATAGCTTTGTTAGGGGATTACATTGAGATTATCTTAAAAGTTTGTCTTTCTTGTTCAAAGAAAAAAGCAAGGATCGTGTCCATAAAGCACATTGCTATTCAGAACCACCTCCCCCCACCCCACACACAAAGAAATACTTTGGTTACCATATGTGGTTTGATTCCATCTAGGTATAACCTTAATAATTCTTATAAATCAGTATTTAATTCTATAAAAACAAGGATTTTGCAGTCATTTCATAACGGAAAACATGTAAGAAATGCAATGGTAAGGGACAGAGGTAACATTTAGGATTCGTTAGAAAAGGAAAGCTCCTGTTTTCTTTGTCCTTCGACCCTTGTTGGAGTTCCAGTCTCTGCCTTCTCTACCGCCCTCACTCCCGTAAATCCTCTGTGAGCTCAGTCATCCTGCTTCCAGAGCTCTTCCAAGAGTCTCTGCCTTTTACCTGCCCCTGAACCCCACACTCTAGGATCTGGTGATGAGTCACAGTGGCAGCACGGACCATGGCTCAGATTTCCCCCTGCTGCCTAATCCCCAGGCTGCTCATTCCTTTCTCCGCTTTGGCCTCCTTTTCAGGATTGGGTCTTTGCTTAGGTCTCTGTTTAATTTTTCCCAGTTAGTTGCTCTGCCTAGTAGACTCTTCACACTCAAAAGCAGGCTGCTGCACCCTGAGCATGAGTTAATAATTGAAGATGGAGCCCTGATGGTTCTGCCCCATCGTCCCATTCAAACATGAGCAGACCATCCAGATCATGGCTTTTGCTTTCTGACTCCAAGAGCTCAAGTTCTCTGTCTGTGGTACTAGCTAGTCACTTAGTCAGTGGACTATGCCAATCATCCCTCCCATCCCACGTGCACTTTTTTAAAACTTTTTATTTTGAAAGTATAGACTCACAGGAAGTTGTGAAAATGGTACAAAGAATCCCATGTAGCCTTCAATCAGCTTCCACAGTTGGTGATATTAAAAGTATAGCAATAGGACTTCCGGCCAAGATGGAGGCGTAGGTAGACACAACACTGTGTCTCCTTGCACAACCAAAAGAGGAAAAACAATTTAAAAAACAAAAACAGCCAGATCTGACAGAAAACTGAACTGAGTGGAAGTCCGACAACCAAGAAGTTAAAGAAGACACGTTCATCCAGACTGGTAAGAGGGGCGGAGCCAGGTGGAGAGCACGCAGCAAGACACAGCTTGTGGAGCGGTACCAGCAACACTCCAGCTGCCCGGAGAGGCCCGTGGCGGGCGCGCCTGGTCAAAATGTGGCGGGCACACTTGGCGAAACTAGGGCTGAGATTGGTGGACTGGGTGGCCCCTCATTTGCAGGCAGATAAACCAGGAGAAAAAGCTGGGGAGCAGAGCAGACCGCGCTGCCCACCAATGCAGGGAAATAAAGCCTCAAACTACCAATTGAATACATCTGTGGGGGTTGAGGCAGCAGTGGGAGGAACTCCCGGCCTCACAGGAGAGTTCGTTGGGGAGACCCACAGGGACTTGGAACTGTGCAGGCCCGTCCACTCACCCTGGAGCCAGCAAAGAAGGGCCCAACTTGCTTGTGGGTAGCTGGGGAAGTGCAGAGAACAGAGAAAGTGCCATTGTTCTCTCAGGGCCTGCCCCCCCAGCGTCACAACACTACGACATGGGTTGCCCCGCCATGGTGAACACCTAAGGCTCTACTCCTTAAAGTAACAGGTGCACCAAGAAAAAAAATGGCCCAAATGAAAGAACACATCAAAGCTCCAAAAAAAAAAAAAAATACAACTAATTGACAAAGAGATAGCTAATCTATCAGATGCACAGTTCAAAACACTGGTAATCAGGATGCTCACAGGATTGGAACAAAAATGGTCGTAATTAGTTGAAAAAATGAAGGATAATATAAAGGAAACGAGGGGAAATCTGCAGGGAACCCATAGAGGTGAGAAGAAAACTGGGACTCAGATCAATGGAGTGGACCAGCAAAAAGAAAAAAACATCCAACCCGAAAAGAATGAAGAAACAAGAATTCAAAAAACTGAGGCGAGGTTTAGGAACTTCCAGGACATTTTTACATGACCCAACATCCGAGTCATAGGGGTGCCAGAAGGAGAAGAGGAAGACCAAGGGATTGAAAACTTATTTGAACAAATAATGAAGGAGAACTTCCCCAAGCTGGTGAAGGAAACAGACTTCCAGGAAGTCCAGGAAGCTCAGAGAATCCCAAAGAAGTTGGATCCAAAGAGGAACACACCAAGACACATCATAATGACATTACCCAAGATTAAAAATAAGGAGAGAAGCCCGGCTGGTGTAGCTCAGTGGATTGAGCGCGGGCTGGGAACCAGAGGGTCCCGGTTCGATTCCCAGTCGGGGCACATGCCTGGGTTGCGGACCAGGTCCCCAGTGAGGGCCATGTGAGAGGCAACCATACATTGCTCTTTCTCCCTCCCTTCTCCTCTCTCTGAAAATAAATAAATAAAATCTTAAAAAAAAAATAAGGAGAGAATCTTAGAAACAGCAAGAGAAAAGGAGACAGTTACCTACAAAGGAATTCCCCTAAGACTGTCAGCTGATTTCTCAAAAGAGACCTTGCAGGCAAGAAGGGGCTAGAAAGAAGTATTCCAAGTCATGAAAGGCAAGGACTTACATCCAAGAATACTCCATCCAGCAAAGCTATCATTTAGAATGTAAGGGCAGATAAAGTGCTTCTCAGATAAAGTCAAGTTCAAGGAGTTCATCATCACCCATCCATTATTATATGAAATGTTAAAGGGATTTATATAAGGCATGGAGGGATATCAACAGGGGAGTGGTAAGGGGAGAGAGGGGGAAAAGGTGCAGAGAATAAGTAGCATGAATGGTAGGTAGAAAACAGACAGGGGGAGGTTAAGAATAGTATAGGAAATGTAGAAGACAAAGAACTTATGTGTATGACCTATGGACAAAAACTAAAGGGTGGGGACTGGAGGGCGGAGGGGAAGAAAGGGGAGAAAATGGGACAACTGTAATAGCATAATCAATAAAATATATATTTTTAAAAAAGTATAGCAATAGTATATCACAATTATAGGACAGTATATAGTGATACAGTACACTATCAAAACCAGGAACTTGGCAATAGTATATTACTATTAACTAGACGAGACTTTATTCAGTTTTCACCATTTTTAAATCTCTATTCATCCTCTATTCATGTGTGTGCATATTGTTCTTTGCAGTTTTATACCCTGTATAAATGTGTGTAACAAGCACCACAATCGAGGTACAGAATTGTTCCATCACCACCACTAAAGAGCGCCTTCACGCTGCCTCCTTGTGTCTGCACCACTTTCTCCCAAACACACCCTCTGCGCCCTGACTCCACACGGTCCTCCGTCTCTGTATTTTGTCATTTTCAGAATCTTATGTAAATTAAATCATAAGTATGTAATCTTTCAGGACTTATATTTTTCATTAAATAAGACCCTTTAGGTCAATCCAGCTTGTTGCTTGTTTCAATTCCTCTCTGTGAATGGGTGCACCAATTTGTCCAGCTGATAGTGGGATGGGAGGGATTGTTGCCCCATTCTGGGGTCAAGTTACACAATCCTCCAGCTAAGTGAGTAAACAGTGGCACAAAGACACAACTATTTACCCATAATGTAGGACATCTGGGGCAAAGGAGATTTAAGTTGTTTCTTGTATTTTGCTGTTACACTTAAAGCTTCTACGAACTTGTGTGACACTAAATTTTCATTTCTCTAGGATAAATGCCCAAGAGTGCAATTGCTGGGTGATACAGTAAATGCATGTTTAGTTTAATGAGAAACTGCCCAACTGTCTTCCAGAGTCCCCACCAGCAAAAGAAAGACCCAGTTACTCCGTAGCCTTCTTCACAAATGCTTGGTATTGTTTTTCATTTTAGCTTTTCTAGTTGCTGTACATTATTTCACTGTGGTTTTAATCAGCATTATTCTAATAGTTAATGATGCTGAACATGGTTTAATGTACTTATTTGCCATCCATACTTCTTCTATGGTGAAATAGCAATTTATATCTTTTGCTCATTTTATAATTGTTTTTT
>PVJI01012127.1:22488-53143 GCA_004026765.1 Micronycteris hirsuta | reverse complement strand
GTCTGATTGCTGTGGCCAAAACTTCCAGAACTATGTTGAATAGAAGTGGTGATAATGGGCAACCTTGTCTTGTTCCTGATCTTAGTGGGAAAGATTTTAGTTTTTGTCCATTGAGTATAATGTTGGCTGTAGGTTTCTCATATATGGCCTTTATTATGTTGAGGAATGCTCCCTCTATTCCCACTTTGCTAAGTGTTTTTGTCATAAATGGATGCTGTACCTTATCGAATGCTTTTTCTGCATCTATTGATATGATCATGTGATTTTTGTCTTTGCTTTTGTTTATGTGATGTATTACGTTTATTGTTTTGTGAATATTGTACCATCCTTGCATCCCTGGGATGAATCCCACTTGGTCATGGTGTATGATCTTTTTAATGTATTGCTGGACCCAGTTTGCTAATATTTCATTGAGAAATTGGGCATCTATGTTCATGAGGGATAGTTTGCTATGATTTTCTTTCTTCGTAGTGTCTTTATCTGAATTAGGATAATGCTGACTTCATAAAGCAAGCTTGGGAGTCTTCCCTCCACTTAAATTTTTTGGAAGAGTTGAGAATAATAGGTGGTAGTAGTTCTTTGAATATTTGATAAAATTCTCCTGTGAAGCCATCTGGTCTCGCACTTTTGTTTGTTGGGAATGTTTGATTACTGCTTCAATTTCAGTCAGTCTATTCAGTCTATTTTCTGAGTCTTCCTGATTCAGTTGTGGAAGATTGTATGTTTCTAGAAATGCATTTCTTACAGATTTGTCCAATTTGTTGGTATATAGTTATTCATAATGTTTTCTTACAATGCTTATATTTCCTTGGTATAAGTTGTTGCTTTTCTGCTTTCATTTCTGATTTTATTTATTTGCAGCCTCTTTATTTTTTTCTTAATGAATCTGGTTAAAGTTTTTTTCAATCTTGTTTCTTTTCAAAGAACTAGCCTTTGGTTTCATTGATCTTTTGTATTGTTTTTTAGACTTGATTTTGTTTATTTTTTCTCTGATCTTTATTACTTTTTTCTTCCACTCACTTTGGGCTTTGTTTGGTTTTCTTTTCCTAGTTCCTTTAAGTATGAAAGATTCTTTATTTGAGATTTTCCTTGTTTCCTTGTGTAGGCCTGTAATGCTATGGATTTCCCTCTTAGAACTGCTTTTGCTGTGACCAATAGATTTTTAGGTTGTTGAGTTCTCATTTTTATTTGTTTAGAGGTATTTTTTATTTCTTCCTTGATCGTATTGTTAACTCATTCTTTGTTTAGTAACATGCTATTTAGCCTCCATGTCTTTGTGTGTTTTTTTGTTTCTTTTCCTTGTCATTGATTTCTAGTTTCATTCCTTTATGGTCAGAGAAAATGCTTGATATGATTTAAATCATCTTAGATTAATTAAGACTTGTTTGCATCCTGACATGTGGTCTGTCCTAGAAAGTGTTCCATGTATACCTGAAAAGAATCTATATTCTACTGCTTTGGGGTGAAATGCTCTGAAGATACCAATTAAATCCATCTGACCTAGAGTGTCATTTAAGGCTGCTCTGTCCTTGTTTATTTTCTGCCTAGAAGTTCTATTCATTGATGTTAATGGGGTGTTAAAATCCCCTACTGTGACTTTAGTACTGGTAATCTTCCCCTTTATGTCCATTAAGATTTGCTTTACATATTTAGGTGTTACTATGTTGGGTATATAAATGTTTACTAGGGTTATATCATCTTGTTAGATTGCTCCCTTTATTATATGGTAGTGCCCTTCTTTATTTTATGCTCTATTTTTCCTGATATGAGTATTCATTACACAGCTTTTTTTTCATTTCTATTTGCATATAATATTTTTTCATCCCTTTACTTTTAGTCTGTGTATATCTTTTTCTATGAGACACAAGACTACCTTGTGTCTTAAGACCACATATATGGGTCTTGTTTTCTTATCCCTTCAGACACCCTATGAATTTTTATTACATTATTTAACCCATTTACATTTAAAGTGATTATTGATAGGTATGTATTTTTTGCCATTTTATTCTTTATCTCTCTTCTTTTTTTTCTTTTCTTCTTCCTCTTAAAGATGACCTTTAACATTTCTTGTAATACTGGTTTAGTGTTAATGAACTTCTTTAGCTTTTTTTTTTTTTTGGTCTGGGAAGCTCATTATTTCTCCTTCAATTTTAAATGATAGCCTTGTTGGGTATAGTAGTCTTGGTTATAGGTCTTTGCTTCTGATCACTGAATATTTCATGCTAATCCTTCCTGGCCTGAGATTCTTCTGTTGAGAATTCAGTTGACACTCTTAGGAGAGCTCCCTTGTAGGTAACTAACTGTCTTTCTCTTGCTACTTTTAGGATTCTCTCTTTATCTTTGACCTTTGCCATTTTAACTATGATGTATCTTGGTTTGGGCTTCTTTGGGTTCATCTTGTTTTGGACTCTCTCTGCTTCCTGGACTTGTGTGTTGTTTTCCTTCACCATGTTAAGAAAGTTTTCAGTCATTATTTCTTCAAATAGGTTATTGATAACCTGCTCTCTTTCTTCTCCTTCTGGTACCCATATGTTGTTGATGTTGGTATGCTTTTATTGTCCCAAAGTTTCCTTAAACTGCCCTCATTTAAATTTTTTTTCTTTGTGCTACTCTGACCTTGTTGTCCAAATCACTGATTTGATCCTCTACTTTATCCGACCTGCTGTTCATTCCTTCAAGTGTATTCTTTATTTCAGACTCTGTAGTCTTCATTTCTGACTGGTTCTTTTGAATGGTTTCTATGTTCTTTTTTAATGCTGCTGTAGTTCTCACTAAGTTCCTTGTAGTTTTCATTAAGTTTCTTGAGAATTTTTATAATCATTCTTTTAAACTCTATATTTGGTAAATTACTTCTCTCCATTTTATTTAGCTATTTTTCTGGAAATTTCTCCTGTTTTTTTTTTTTTCCATTTTGGGTATGTTTCTTTGTCTTCCCATTTTGGCTGCCTCTTTGTGTTTATTTTTATGTATTAGGTAGATCTGTTATGACTCTCAGTCCTTGTGGCATGATCTTATGTAGTAGGTGTCCTGTGGGACCCAGTGGGGCAGTCTGCTTGAACACCTGTACTGGGTGTTCCAGGAATGTCCCTTATGTGGGTTATATGGGCCTTCCTGTTTTAATTGAGGCTTGTTTCTATTGGCTCATTCATGCCTGGGGTGAATTTTTCAGGTTGGCTGATTGTGAGGATTAACCCCATTCACAGTATACAAGTTGCTGTGTAAGTGCTGATCATACAGAGCACAATTTGGCCTCAGCAGGGTCTGGCACCTGCTGAGATCTCCCTTTGGATATGCTGCTTGTGATGTTAATTGGATCCTGCTCTGAGGTTGTCTGAAGCTGGCCACTGGGTGTATGGTTCTGGGCATCTAGGAAGAGATTCTGATTCAGATCAATATCAAACGTTGTCTGTGACTGGCCCTGAGCAATCTATTTAGAGCTACAAAGCAATCCACAGTTTAGGACTGCCTCTGCTGGGGCTGGCTTTGCACAGGAATGATCAAGCTGCATACCAAAAGTGGCTTTTATCATCACTGAGCCTGGGGGAAGTTTAACAAAAGTAATAAGGAACTTTGAGATCTGTCTCCACCTGCCTTCACTTGCCAGCTCCTTGTTGTGCTCAGTCCCTGAAAAAGCCTCTGATAGTCCTTGAGTTGCATGAGTTATGTTCTAGGTGAGTCACCAGGTAGAGGCAAGTGGTGTTCACCAGACTGATACAGGTTCAAACTCAGTGCCAGTACTGGGTCTGAGGCTTCTCAGCAAATATCCCTGGGTATACCAAGTTTAGCTGCCATCCACTGGGTGCTCACACACTGTTGTTGTGGGCAGAGTTTCAAGGAGTCATCAGGGTGAGGCCAGCAGAGGTTAAGAGTTCCAAATAGACTAAGATTTGGCCATGTGAAGGGAGGGCTCTGCACTGCTCAGGCATTCAATGAAAAAAATCCCCTTGTCCTCGAGTCACACAACTCAGTCTGTTCCAGATTCTGCCAGGAACTCTATCTCAACAGGGTGGGGGCTGTCTGGAATCAGGAGATGGGGAGGTGACATTTAGTCTTGGGGAAAGTTGAGGGAAGTGGTCACTGCCCCAGAGTCACACAAGTAAGTCTATCCCAGATCCTGCCTATATCTTGGCAGCATGGATCCACCAGGAGTCAGGAAGGTGGTGCTACTGGGACCCCAGAGAGTGGAACTAATGAGTCTCCCATGAGGGGGAAGAACAAGTCAGATTCACAAAAGTGGGGATATGGCCCCTACCCCAAAGACACACCCTGAGTCTGCCTAGACCTCTACAACCTAGCCCAGGCAGCTAACTTCTCAAGAGTGCAAGCTCTGCAGATAGAGGCCACAGAGATTATGTGGGTCTATTGTATTTCCATAGGGTGATGCCATATGGAGGGGCATGTTCCACCCAAGGAAGATGGCATATGTGGTATGGGACAGTGACTTAGCACAGGTGTCCCAGCTGCTTTCCCCTCAGTCTCTCCCCAAAGCTACAAATCTCTGTCTCTCTTTGCCCAATTCTAGTCCACTCATTCCTCCCTTTGTTAGAGCCCAGCATGAGTGGCTCCCAGTGAGATTTTATGCGTTGCCTTTTAAGAGGGTGCTTATGTCTCTAGCAGACTCCTGTCTCTCCCTGGCAGGCAGAATATGCACTGATTTTCATAGCCAAATGTTATGTGTGCGCCTCTTCCTGGCTCTGGTGCTCTGGTCTGGGGAACCTGGTTTGGAGTTGAAAACTCTTGTTCCTCAGGGGGAACCTTTGTAGAGTCTGAGCCACCACATGTGGGAGTGGGGCCAGCCCTTTTTGTCTCTCTACCCTTCCTACCAGTCTCAAGGTGGCTTCTTTTGTAAATTCTTGGTTATAAGGCTTCTCTTCAGCTAGTCTTCAGTTGGTTATTCAGGTTGATTGCTCTATATTTTAGTTGTATAATTCCAGTTTTGTCCTGGGAGGAGTTGACTCCCATAGAGACTTTAATAACTAAAATTATAAGTCCTGTTTATAAATCACTTCATTCAAGGCTGATCAAATATTGAGAAAATAATTTTGGTAACATATCAAATGGCAGGTTATAAAAAACATGTTCCATGTTATGCTTGCTCATATTTTCTCAGAGGAATTCTAACACTTGTATCACTGTTGAGACAAGAGAATTTTATTCTTGCCCCAGCTGCAACTGAAGGTTGATAAGCTGTCTGACTACAACCTTCCTAAGTCTAATGATTTGGGCAAAACAATGCTTATGAGACAGTAGTAAGTGTATATTTTCTTTTCTGTCATCTCCTAAGGCTATTTGTTCCCTTTTCTGTATATGCCAACTGCAAACCTGAGGATTGACTTTGAGGGAAAATTTAGAACAATGACTACCTTCTTAAAAAAAAAAAAAAGGAACCCAATGATGTTCTTCTTGTAGGGTTTCATCTTTTAATGTAAAACCTTCTATTTTGTCCAATGTATATTTGCTTTTTGACCAAACTCTGGCCTTTTGTAAAACTTAAACTCTTTGAATTGCAGAAATACTAATTAAGAGTTTAATAGATACTGTACTATTTCTTTTCCCCAACACTCAGTTTCCTTACAAAGTGTAAATTCTGCTTACATTGTAATGATGGAACTTACAGACCTGAGGTCATTTAAATCATTTACTTTATCTCCTGGAACTTCTAAGTTCTGTGCTTTTGTAGAAATCTAAAACATATCAAGAAGTTTAGGATTCCATCTCCTGCTCTTTCACTGATGGTGCCATGGTGGCTGTCCCTTTCTCTGCAGTAGGGAGGTGTTTCTCTTCCTATTCTGGAGAGGTCCCAACACATGAGCTCTTAATTTCCAACTTTGCCTGTTTTTTTTTTTTTTTTTCCCTGCAGATATTGCTCATCAGTATTTTCTCTGTCTGTAGGAACAGCATCTACCAGGGCAACAAAAAAGAAAAAAGGAAGCAACACTTCAGTGAATGAAAGCCCCTCCATAGACATCAACCAGAGATAGTCATTCCCTTATAAAGCTCCTTCAAAAGCAGCTTGCTTGATTTGCTTTCATTCCTCATTTTTATCCTGTACTTCTAGCTCTCTGATAGAAAGCTTGTTTAGACTATAGGAGTTCCCCAAAGACCTTTTTAATTGTTTTCTCAATTTACACACAAACACAATTTTACATATTACTTGATACCCTAAGTTAATTGCTAATGCTGATAATTCTCAAATCTGAACTCCAAACCATACTTTTATTTTGAGGTTTTCCCTGTATCCAATTTCTAACTGGATCTGGACATTGCAGTTTAAACACTTTTCCAGGCCCACTAGACCTGTTCCTTCTGGAATCCTTGTTGCTGAATAGTGCCACATCCCACCCACCATTCGATAGCACACTTAAGGGTGATCCAGATGCAACCTGTTCCTGGCTTCCCAATTCCATTAGTCATCCAAACCTCCCTTGTATATCTCTCATTATCACTATTTTAGTTCAGACTCCCACCATGTCTTCCCACCCACATTTAAACATCATTTATAGCCCTGGCTGGTGTGGCTCAGTGGTTTGAGTGCCAGCCTGTGAACCAAAGGGTCACTGGTTCGATTCCCAGTCAGGGCACATGCCTGGGTTGTGGGCCAGGTCCCCAATAGGGGGCACGTGAGTGGCAACCACACATTGATGTTTCTCTCCCCCTCTTTCTCCTTCCCTTCCCCTCTCTAAAAATAAATAAATAAAATCTTAAAAAAATAAACATCATTTATAATAATTGTGAAATATAGCACATAAGAAAATAACATAAAACTCAAATACATAGTATATAAAAAGTAGCCATGTAATCAGTATTCAGGCCAAGGAAAAGAACATTCTAGAACTCCAGAAATCCCTGAGTTGTCTCTTTTGGATAGCATCACCTTCTTCTTTCTAGGGGCAATCACACACTGGATTTAGGGGCATCGTTTCTTGCTTTTCTCCTTAGTCTTGCCACTGATGCCTGCACCTCTATGCAATGGAGTGCAACTTGTCTGTTTTGTGAGCAGAGTATATTCTTCTATTTCTTCATTTTCATTCACTTTTTAAATGTACCAATATGAATTTGAGATTTTTCCATGTTGTAGGTCTGTGTTCAGTGCTGTGTACTGTCCCATGACATGAATATCGTGTACTTTTTCCCATCGTTCCTTTGGTGGGTACTTGGTGGGTCCTGGTTTTGAGCTGATCACAGTGACACCACTGCAGACACACACTCAGTGTGGATGGATCCCCTAGTGTGTGTGTTTGAGAGCCCCAGGGTGCATTCCCTGGCATGGGTTGGGTGCCACTCCCAATTACTGAGGAGAATCATCACTTGGAGTGCAGACATTACATACATTTTGAAGTGATTTTTGCAATAGCTGATTCATTCTTATCTCTTTCTAAATTACTTTCTTCCTTTTGCCTATCACACCAAGGAACTTTCCAAGAAACACATCTGATGATGTTCCTTTTCTACTTAACACGTTTTCCATGGCTCCCCTTGGCCTCAGGCAACATCTGAATTCTCCAGCAATGGTAGTTAGGGCCTACAGTGGTCAGACCTCTGCCCAGCTCTCCAAACTCCAACTCTGCCGTCTGTCTGTTGCAGCTCATTGATGACCCATGCCACAGTGCGGGCGGCTGCTGAGGCACAGCATGTGTTTGTCAGGTGCTTCACACAGTTTTCTTTCAGTCAAATCTCCTGTGAGAACACTTCCTCATCCCCAGCCTGAGCACCAGGAGAGTCCTCAGTTCTCTGAAATCACTTGGGCATACGAGTATCATGGCAGCCATGGAACTGTGTTGGAAGTTTCTGTTTACATTGTACTTATTCATATCCTGCCTTCTTATAAAAGGTGTTAATTAGGTAAAATACAATGAAGATGGAGTAGTTAAAAAGCAGAGTAAAGTCAATTGTAGCTAGATGGCACGATAAAGAGAGAACATTGAAAAGTAGATACACAAATTGTGGGATTCCTTAAGGCCATTAAAATTGTATCCCAGGTAGGCACTGAGAATCAGAGACCACAAAGTGGGTAAGTGTCTTCTCCACCACAAAGCAAGGCTGGGGAATGTATATTTATCTCTGTATTCTCAGTGCCTGGGACTGCGTTGGTACAGTAGGATCAGGTGGATGTTGAAGTGGACACCTAAGGTAATAGTCACCTTTAGGAATTGCAGCCTCATCTGTGTACTGCAGAATAAAAATGGTACATACCATTAGAGTCAGTGGGCCCTCTGGAAGGATGTGTTATCTGCAAGCTGTAGTTGCTAACTCAGCTGTTTATAGAGACAGTGTGTTAACAGAAACTGCTAAGGCTGATCAGAGCAGGAGCTTCAGGGTTTTGGTAGGTCTGATGACTATGAGAGCCCACACTGTGTGTGAGACAGGGGCCACCATTACAAAATTATACGGCTTTCCAAGAAGAAACAGGTGCTCAGATGCTTGGATATTTTATATGTACTATTTTCTGGCTTTTAAATGTTGGCAGCTAATTTTGTGACTCAGCAATTTTCAATCTTTTTTATCTTATGGCATACCAAAAAATATATTTTTTGCTAATCTGACAAAAATAGGTATAATGTTGGTTATTCACACCAAATAGCTATTTTTTGTTGGCTGTTGTCATCTTATGTTTATTTGACAATCTAAAGGAAGAGGGCAGTGCCCCTAACGAAGTAGTCAGGTACTGCATGTTAAAAAAGTTCTTGGTGCACACCAGTGTGCCTGCCATGCACACCAGTTGAAAATCACTGTTGTAACTTACATTTTTAAATGACATACAGGTCCTTACTGATAGGCTAGACAAATCTCAGTGGCATTCTTCCTGGAACTGACTGAAAGTAAAGACAATGCTGGAGGGTCTCCTAAATCAAATAAACATAAAGAAAAGAAAAAATAGCATTAGAACCTTTACTAGAAGAATGCTCAGGGTTTGGGGACTTGTGGCATAATAAGCTGTGTTTGGTGTATGTCCCTAGGTCTTAGTACACAACTTCTAAAACCGAAGGATATTACCAGAGTAATTATTGTCTTGTTTGCCGATGAGATGAGTGATAGATAGCTTTAAATGGGGGCCAGTCTCCAGAAAGGCCAAGCATTGATTGAAGGGCTGGAACTTTTAGCACACCCCCGCCCCCGACCTCCCTTCAGGAAGGGGAGGTGAAGTGGAGATCGCGTTAATGACCGGCGGCCAATGACTTGATCATGCCTATGTAACGAAACCTCCAGTGAAATGCCGCAGCGATGGGGTTCGGGGAGCTCCTGGGTTGGTCAACAGAAGTGCTGAAAGGGTGGTGCTCCCAGAGAATGTAGAAGCTCTGCACCCCTCTTCATCTGGCTGTTATGAGTTGTATCATTTTAATAAACTGGCAAACTAGTAACTAAATTACTTTCCTGAATTCTGTTAGCTGCTCTAGCAAATTACCAAAGCTGAAAAAAAGGCAGTTGTAGCAATCCCTGAGACTATAGCTGATTAGACAGAAGTATGGGTGCCCTGGGCAGTCTTATAAGATTGAGCCCTTAAACCTATGGGGTCTGTGCTAACTCTGGGTATTAGTGTCAGAACTGGGTAGACTTGCGGGACAGTTGATGACTACAGAGTTGGAAAACTGGTTGTTGGTGTAAAAAAGACCCCACACATTTGGTGTCAGATGCATCATGAGTGAACACAGGCCATTGAAGCTTTAGAAACTATTAAAAACTGTTTTCAATGATCCAGGGAAGGCCAGCAGGTAGAAGATGATTTGAGGTCAACATGGGGTCATAAACTGGGTTCATTTATGATCACTGCTTGAGAGTTTACCACAAGCACAGGATAAACATCAGAGATAAAGGTGTTACATTCATCTCTTGGAAACTGCATCCCCTTCCTTCAAACCACTGGCTGAGTCCTATTCAAATTGTATGAACTAGAAGAATGTATCCTGCTGTTCATTGTCTCTAACTTGATCTGGGAAATCAGGGATATTTAATCTCTAGCCAATAAGAGAAGGTTTTAACCTCATTTCTCTAGGAAAAATGCACTAAAATGGAGGATATGAATATTCTTTTCTATTATGCAACCCAAAGTATTAAACTCAATAATCAGTACTTTCCCATTTCCAGTTTCTCCATAGTAATGTTACGCCTGAAAATAATGTAAAGGTTTCTCAGAAAATTTTTTCTGTATTCAGTAAAACAGACAATTCTCATCCTGTAAGCTTATTTAAATTATGGTTTTTCGTTCAATTGCTGTATCTTTTGATTCTTAAATCCCCCAATTCTAGGAAAACAAATTTTGAGAGAAAGGAGAACATGTTTACGAAGTAGCTCATTTAAACATAGAACAAAATAAGCCTGAAAGGTACATTGGAAACTGAACCATTTTCTTAGAATGTAAAGGAAAATACCAGGTCAAGAGACAACACTACCAAGGCAGGGGGTATTTTGGAACACATCGCTGGAAGCTTTCACAGTGCCTGTGGGCTCCTGTGTTGGAAGCTCCTCCTCCCACCTGTTTCCTGCCCTCACCCCTTGTCCCTGTTCCATGTGATGAATTGTAATGAGGAACCTATGGCTGAACTCAGCTTTCAAGTGGATTGTGCCTGTCTTTCAACCACCGCACCTCATCCTTGCTTACATTCATCACTGATAGGTGTCCAAGGATCCTTCACCCTCCAGTGCCCTTGAAAGTACTAATGTGACCCTATGGCACATCCTCCTCTCCTGCTGCACCATTTGCTGGGCCCTGTTCCCTCAAGCTGTCTTTTGATTTTTGCTTTAACCTTTGGACACCTGCCTATCCTTCAGGTACACAGTCTTCACTACAGACATCTCAAGAAGATGCTAGTTTTTCCCTCATGTGCTGCTTTCTTTAGGGCCAGGAAGCAGAGCTGATGCTTCTTCCTTCTTATTGCCCCTTCCAAACTTTTACTCTCCCTCTTTTCTAATCAAAACTCCCTGATCCTAAAGGAAATGCCCCATCTGTCTCTTCCATCCACCACTGCTTAGTGCCACTATCTCCTCAGTCATTGAAGATAATCCATTCAGCAACAGATTTGTGTCCTACCCCATCTGGTCACATTCACAGCGGTGTCACCAACATCATGGTTTCTCTGGAGTAGCTTCAGTTTAGACCTATTGTTCTGGAGTAATTACTCTTGACACCTTGTTCGTTCTCAGAAGTGTTCCAGTTTGGGAAACACATTAAATTTGTCACCTTTGGATGGCCCATATATCAGCCTTCTGTCACTTTTTCATTTTTATTCACTTTCTTCTCTTCCTCACTATAGCTAGTTACTGCGTATCCTGTGTGCTCACCAGCATATAAAATAACAACTCGGAGCCTCCCAAAGCATGAAGACTGACTTAACATTCTTTCACTTGCTAAACAATTTAAACTCCACTGAGAACTTCCATTCAATGATCTCTCCACCTCCCTCCATGGACTCTGATTACAATTAACATCATAATCATCCTGCCCCCATTAGAGTTACCTTCCAAAACTCTAACCTGCTTCATCTAAAGTATTTTTCTTCTTCCTGTTTGTATTCAAGAAGAACTTGACTATAAAACTGTTACTCAACTGGACTGACTAGTTTTATTAAAAATCATAACCACAAACGTCAAATGGACACTAATACTTTTCAGTTTCATTCATCAGCAGTTTGCTAGGTTGCCAGGCAACCAACCTGAAGACAGTTCTATGGATCTTATACCATCTGAACAACAGAAAGAAAATAAATTGGAAAAAAATGAACACATCTTCATGGACCTACATAAAAACCCAACATTTGTATCCTCAGGTCCCAGAAGGAGAAGTGCACAGAAGTGAAAAGGTATGTGTGAAAATGATGGATGAAAACTCCCTAAATTTGCCAAAAGATACAAATGTATAGATTCAAGAAGCTGAACAAATACCATATAGGACAAACCCATAGGAGCCCATACCAAGTCACAACAATTAAGCTTCTGAAATCTAAACACACACACACACACACACTCATACACACACACACAATAAAGCAGACAGAGATGAATGGCCATTGAATACATCCATGCACTGTTAGACGGTAACACCAATTCACGTGACAGTGGACTTCTCGTCAGAAACCATGGAGGCCAGAGGAAGTGGCACATCATTTTCCAAGGGCTGAGAGAAAAGAACTCTCAACTGTGAAGTCTAAATCCAGTGAAATTATCTTTCAGGAATAAGGGGAAAACAAAGATCTTTTCCTGTAAAGGAGAACTGAAAATAGTTGCCTCTAGGAGACCTACCTCTAAGGATTATTAAATGTGGTTCTTCAGATGGAAGGGAAAAGCTAAAAGAAGCAAAGTTGGAACACCAGGAGGGAGGAAGGAACAGGGGAAAGAACAGAAATATGGGCACGCAAACTAGACTCTACTTTTCCTCATGAGCTTTTAAACTCATATTTGATGAGTGAAACAAACATTGTAAGACCATGAAATCTTTAAGAAAAAGATATTTAAAATGCAGGAAGTGAAAGAACCTAACTGAAAGTTAAGTTTTCACATTTCACTTACAGTAGTAAAACACAGGATCTAACGTTACCCACTCAGAAGTCTTCCTCAACACCACGTGCTCTCCACTGCTTCTCCATTCCAGCATCAGGTCATAGCAACGCTTCTAAATGACCTTCTCTCGTCAGCCTACTGAAATGTATGTTTTCTCTTTCAACCACTCCACCCAAACTGGGCTTTTCAAGGTCACTTGCAATTCTGTCAAAAGTACACAACAACTGACACTTTCCCAAAGTGTCTCAGTCATCAAAGGCATTTTCCTGTCAGCTGCCTCTGGTGGTGGGACTACTCGGAACATTATTTTTCAGTCAACCTCCCTCACTGCCTCTGATGCCTTGACAATAGAGCTATAATAGCTTTGCACCTTAAAGCACACATGCCCCTAATATCTCAGACTGGGGTTGGTATTTTATCATCTGTAACCAGGTGCTGAAACCTTGAAACTCTTGAAATTAAAGTCTCCTCAGTTATACTGATGTCTTACCTTTGACACATCACTGGAATCTGACAATGCCATGGGAAATGGCAATGCGGCCATTTAAATTCCAAAAGCATGGAACAAAGCCGCAAATTGTCACTGTATACCAAATGAAGACTTAACAAGAGTTAAGCGATGTCTTTATTTCACTTAAATTTTTTGATATTATATAAAATAATGGTAATTCTAGACACAGCAAAATTTAGTCTTTTTATTCATCCCTATGTTGACAGCACTTTGAATTGAACTTTGAGTATTTTGAGTACAGTTACAGTTTGTAAAGGTGAACAAAACAACTTCTAGTGGAATGAAAGTTATCTGTGGCTTAGGAATCCTGTTTTTACCTAACATTCTTTGTTTTTTTAATTTGGAAAAAAACGGAGTTAGAGGTACAGATGTATGTGTATGAAATGTGTATGAGAAGGAGAGAGAGAGAGAATGTCAAGCAGGCAAATGAGAGTGAAAAGACAAACTTTGAACTCCACAGGCCTGAATTCAAAGCTCCAGAATGTAACCCTTGGGAGGTCACACAGCTTCTCTGAGCCTCATCTGTGAAATGGGAGGATAACACCAAGCTGCAGGATTGTGGGGATATGATAGTTGCCAGTCCTGATCACTCTGTCTTGCTGCCCGCTGATCTCTATGTTGAAGAATCAAAAAACAGCTTTTTCTGGCTTCACTGGGCTGGCGGAGGGGTGGCCGTGACTTAGGAGCAGAGTAACTCCTGTCATCTCCATGTTGAACATGTGATTTTCACGGTGAAGTCTGCAGAGCTCTTTGATCTTCCACATGGCACTGGGAAGCTTTGAAGTTGGTGCTTTGGCCTGGTCTCTGAGCAGCAGAGAGGAGCAGAGCACCCTGTTTCTGTGAGTCGTTCGTGTGCCATGGGCCGGAACTGAACCTTGACTCCTCCTTGCACTGAGACTAAGTTGTGTGTTGCCTTGGTATAGCCTAGTCTCTGCTGTGTCAGGGGTCAGAAAGGTCAGAGGCTTTTACAGGCAGAGGCCACAAATGCTGGTGTTGCTCTTGCTTCCCTGTTCTTTGGAGAGTGTTGCAAACTCTCTTCTGTTACTGCCAACTGCCCTGATATACCTTCCCCTCCTGAAGCCCCTGCTGGACCCAGGCTCATGTGAGGACAGAGAACAAAACTGACTTTTCAGTCGGAGCTGGGAGTCAACACAAGTAACTTGTTTATTGGATGGAGACAATAAAGTTAAGCCCCCGTGGTAATCCTGTGACAATGCAAGTTCAGGTAAAATGTGATTGTGGGAAGGTCCCTCCTCTACTCCATCCCTGTTCTCATTTCACTAACCTTTCAATAAAGTAGCTCCAAATTCTGTGCTATTAAAGACATGGGACCTTCCTCAGTGGCTGACATTCCTTATCAAATCCACAGAAAGGGTGATGTGCAGGCTAAGAGGCCGTCATGCTAGTTGTGTGGTGAGCTACTCTGCACTGTAAACCATCTCATGCTGGCTATACAAGTCATCTGTGCCAGCTCTGCCTGTTCCGGGGTATTCACAGTCCTGCTGGAGAGCACGTGACAGAAACATGCACGTTCATCAACCTGCAAGGATCTGAGCCCCTACGACAACAGACTATAAGACAGAAGCCAAAGCCATTGCCAACACCAGCCACACTCCTTCCATCACCTGCCACATGAATCTTCCCAGAACACAGTCTTGCTCATTTACCTCCTTGTTCCAAAGTATTCATGGTTCTCCAACCCTGTGCAGAACATAGGCAAACTTTCTGTATGAGTTTGCTGAGGCTGGTGTCACAAAGCACCACAGACTGGGATGCTTAAATTAATAAAGGCTTATTGTCTCCCAGGCCTGGAGGCTGGGAGTCCAAGATCAAGATGTATGTCAGTGGGGCTGGCTCCTTCTGAGGCTGAGTTTGCTCCAGGCCTCTTCACCAGCCGGCATCAGGTGGTTTGCTGATAGTCTTTGGCATTCTTTGCTTGTAGAAGCAGTGCTTGTTTTCTGCCATTAGCATCACATGGGCTTCTCTGTGCATGTCTGTCTCTGTCCAGATTCTCCTTTTTATAAGGACACCAGTCATTTTTGACTAGGGTGATCTAACAATCTCATCTTGACTACGTTGACAAAGACCCTATTTCCAAATAAGGTCACATTCGGTGGTACTGGGGTTATAATTTCAATGTATCTTTCTTTTGGGGGCACCTCTCATCCTATAACACTACCCTAGTTGAGCAGTCAAGAATGTTCACCACATTTACCAACCTTCCTTTCCCAGCCATATTCCAAATTCCATTTCTCTTCCTTATCATGCTTGTCTAGCCAGCCTGTTCAAATTCCATCTTACTTGGGAGACTCTGCTTTCTTCTTAGGTCTATACAACCTTTAATACCTAGCTAAGTCTCTCTCATGGAGGTCTTCCTGGGTCCCTCCAACCCTTGGTGACATATGTGAGCATGTTGAACTCACTTTTTGCAAATGCCACAGATTAGGCATAGACCTTCTTGCAATTCTGTTTTGCAGGGCAGTACTAGCCCTAGACTGGACAAAAGAGAACTTTGCTCTGGGTCCTTATGGGGTGAGGTATCCCTGGAGCCAAGGGAACAGTGCTGCCAAGAGACCATATCACCTTCTAGAGTATTCTCCCTGCCCAAAGGGTACTGAGTCTGCTCCTGACTCCCATCTGGCATTACCCTCCTATGAGTGATCTCACCGCCAGGGACTCCACCCCTGGCCTGGAGGTGGTTAAGGAGTGCTGGAGGGGAGGGACAGAGCATGAATGTGCAGGTTGTATAGCCGCGGACTTGAATGGGGGACTTCATGGCGTGGGACAGAGCAAGCCACTGGGAAAGGAGGGTCATAATAACACTCCAGGTCTGGGGGCTGGACCTTTCTGTGAAAACACCTCCAAGCAGAAAAAGAATTCTTGATTTTAGTCCAGCTTCCCATATTATTATAAAGGTATATTCGTCAAGGTGGAGGGATAGAACATATTTTAGTCAGCATATGTAAGCTTGATTCACAACTCTAAAATATTTAACCCTGTTATATGTGGGCCTCCATTTGTACTTTTGTTCTGAGCCCAGCAGAAGCTGGGTGCGGCCTTGCTTCAGGCGATCCCCTTCCACGCTGTCTACTTATGGATCCCAAACCTGTTCTTTTTAAGATGTCTGCAACTGAAGTTGGTCCTCCCTGACCATTCATTGGTTTTAGATGTTCTCATTTAGTTGTGATATTATTCTTCTGCTCTCCTATTTTGTCTTGATGATAATGAAATAATTCCTGAGAGTGTGTAGCCATGTCAAAAAAAAAAAAAAAAAGACTGAGAATGAATCTGTGGGACAAGGACGATGGATCCCAAAACACACTTTCGAGTCACAAACATCCCCAACAGGGCGTGAGGAAGGGTGGTTTCAAGTGAGGTAGCTTCACTCTAATTATAGGGACCAGCTGTGCTCAGTGTGGGAATAAATCTGTCTGCCTTCCCATGGATTGTCTTGGGCCACCTGAAGATCTGATGGTGGTGGGGCCAGTAGGAAATGCTCCACATGACTCCAGTGACAAAGCAGCTCTTTCTACTTGCACGTAAGTAGGAGGGAGGATGGCCCATTGGGCAGGAACAGGCCACTGTGAATCTATTTGGGAATTTTCAAAGGTAGGTGAGATTCTTGAAATTTAATACAAATGGCATATGTCGACAGAAGTCAGATACAAATGCACCTGAACTTTTGCTTTCTGTGTATGGCGAGAGACTGTGACCTCTCTTTTCTCTCTCCCCAGTATTGCCCTCTCACCTGAGAGAGCAGCCAAGCCTGTCTGGTGGCAACACTGCCTCTGGTGCCTGTGGACACCCTCTGCTCGGATGCAATCCCCAAGGTCCTCTCTTCCCCTCTGGAACATAGTGAATGGGACCCTCTCTCTCCCGACGGTGCATCCTCCATCAAATTATCACAGTTACATTAGCTTCACTTTCTGAAATTCACTTGGGCAAAAACATCCTCTTATCTTCTTTCTTGTTCTCTCTTTGCAATCTCATCCAAACTTTTCAGCAAAACTTCTCCTTTTTTCCCTCTAGACCATTGGTGTTCAAACTATTATCCCTATTATGATTTACATAGAAGACCAACACAACGCCTGTGCAAAGAATGATAGGGATGGGAAGAATCTTCTATGTATTTGGTACAAAATGTATCTTGGTTTTGTTCTTCACACTGGCCCTGTGCTGGTTAATGACAACTTCATGTCATTGGTTTCAGCAGAGAGTCCTGGGAATGTTTTCAGTTAGTAGTTCGTCGGCACCACTAGTTAATAGCTGAATATATGTTATGGTTCTTTTTTGTAACACAACCTTCCTTTACAGAGCTTTGAAATAAAAATACAAGTAAGGTAATGAGCTATGAATTACTAAATCAGAATTATTTAATTTGAGATGAATAGACTTCTGGGTGTCTGAGGAATCATACACAAAAATTTGAGGGTAGGTACACAATTGATCATTACTTTTACTTTGTGTGGCAGAGATTATAATTTTCCCACCCAGTACACATTTCTTTTTCTTCCATAGCCACAGAATCCTAATTTTATTGGGAATAACAGTGAGCCCAGCTACAAAATCCAAATTTCTTAGCTTTTTTTGCAGATAGGTGGGGCTGTGCCTAAATTCTGGCCACTGAGATATAAGTAGCAGACGTTCTGGGACTTCCAGGAAAATACTTTAAAAGAAGGAAAGAGAACAGACACACTCTTTTGTCCTTTCACTTTCATCTTTTTTTCCTGCCTGGAATGCAGACGTGATGGTTGTACTGCAGCAGTAACGTGGGACTCAGAGGCAGCCCTGCAGTTGGAAGTTGCTCACCAAGAACAGTCAAATGGAACTTTAGAAGGAACCTGGGACTGTCTTCTTTGGATTTGTTTATGCGCTCTAAAAATAACCCCTAACTTGTTTAAGCTGCCGCCATATGACTTCTGTTTTGTGCACTTGAATCTGATGCTAGCTGCTATACTCTACCATATACAAGTGCAGGAAATATTACTTTATTTTTCTAAATAATTGAAAATGTATCTCAAGTCTCACTAAACTGACTGGTAAGAAATATGATCTCAGTAGTGTTCAGGGGGACTCTCATGCATGTCTCTGGTCTTCTCGTTATGCCCAGAAATGTGGTGAAGGCTTCTGATGTTTGGCTCATCAGGATGGTCACTAAGATGCCCATCCAGAGGGAGGCAGAACTAATTCCAAAAATTTCAGGCTTTCTGTGGGCACTGAGGCCTTGGGTCAGGTTTACAGCCTGGCAGCTGAACGCAGTCCCCATGGGTGCCCCGGGCAGCTGTGCCTGTTTTCTCCTGCCAGTCCCTGCAGGTTCCAAAGAGCTATAGCACTGACCTTCACAACCCCTGCCAGCCCCCTGACTCACAGCCCCTAAATTTGGGCATTTCCCCCCAGTAAAGCCCTTTGCCTCCATGCCTCCAAGTCCCCCCTTTCCCTCCCCTCCTGGAGGACCCCACATTGGCACCCTTGGGGGGAAGGGGTTTTTGAGCTATGACGTCTTCCCTGAGGGTGGCGTGGGCTGGGGGAAGGAGCGCTCACCTTAAGAAGAGGTTTCTTACTTTGTGTGGTCCGTGTGCGTGTGAGCCTCCCCTGGAGAGGGCAGCCCGTTCCCCGGACTCAGATAGAGCAGGTAAAGCCTGTGAAAGAGGCTCCGAGACCTCCACTCACATTTCCATGTATTTTCACATCAATATCCCATGATTAAATTTGTTCTTGCATCAACAAAAATAGATATAAGGGCTGAAATATTAGAAAATTAAAAAAAAAAGGGCAGAATGGAAGGTAAAGTAGAAACCCAAAAAGGTTTAAAATGGAAGGAACTGGATCTTCTTGTGGGAGAAAGCAGGGAATCAGCAGGTGCATAGCCAGTGCCTTCGTCTGCTGGACGGCAGTGGTCTGACCCGAGGGAGGAACAGTCCGAGCGAGACGGTGCCTATGAAACAATGCCTGTGCTGGTGCCTGTTTGCCTTTTACATCAATAAATTAAAGTTGTTACAGGTTTCACTATATCATATTGATATAAAAATGTAAACATAGCACATAACTAGTTATCTGACCACTTGCAAACTTAAATCAGGGACGAGGTGGAATTTGATGGAATCCATGTCTCTCAGTCCTTATAAAAATCTAGTACTAGCCTCTCCCTTGACATGAAGAAAGATCCCCCCCACCCCCGCATATTGTACACCACCGTGGAGTCTGGCAAGTGGTGCACCAGTCCCAGTGTCTAGTCATTCTAACACAGAACTCTGCCTCTGTTTTCCCGTCTGCACAGTGGCCGTGAAGGCCTCTCCTCTGCCTTAAAGAGGCCTGGTCAGCACCCGAGGTGTGACACACGCCGTGCTTGTGTGGAGGGAGCGCCACAGAGACAGGCTTGCTGTCACTCTGTTGCAGCAATGATGATGGCTGAGATGTGTGTGAACCCGTGCGGGTCACCTTCAGACAGGCCTACTTGCTCCTGGCGCTTTCCGTCTGGCACTCACGCTTGCCAGGGAGCAGGTTATGGAGTTCAGGCCTGTTTGGGTTTGCAGCCTATAATGACAGTGTTATGGCAGCTCCTGTTATTGAATTCGGAACTGGGTTCTGGGCGTTCACCACCTGATTAATGCATACTTCTGACTCACTCGCCTTCCCAGATTGCTGAGAACCAAGTCTGAAAAACAAGAAACTTGAAGCACTTTTTTTCCCAGGCAAATCTACACAAAGGCCTTATTTTCTCAAGCCCAAGTAGGGTCCCTCTGAATCAGCACTCATTCTTTCATTTCTTCCCAGGCTACTGTATTTCTTTACGAAAAAAAAAAAAAAAAAAAAGTAGTCAATGGAATAAGCTCGCTAACACAATTCACTTGGAGGTCACAAGTGAATGATGGATGAGTCACAACATTATCTTAAACTTGTGCTTTTAGATGAAAGAGAAATACGTTCAGAGAGAACACATAATCTCTGGAAAATGAGTCTGACTTCTCAGACTCAGGCGAGTGGATGGCAGCTGGGTCCCTGTGTCCTGAGATATCATGAGAAGATGCAAAACAAGCTACAAAGGGCCAGGAGCTGCCAGGAGAGTCGCTTTGTCCTGGTCCCACACAGTCTTCCTGTGCTGTCACCATCTTCTGACCATGGGTGTGTGCTATGACATAGACCATATTAATATGAAAGGATGTGGGCTCAGGTCTACTGTGATCTGAAACAACGTGGTGAATTCCAAGCCTAGTTCTGCCCATCCTTCCTGTACAGAGGGATGCCTGCCTTTCCTCAGCCCGCAGGGCCCATATTTCTCTCGGGGAAAAGAGCTGGGCTGCAGTCAGCCAGGAGGGGCCAGTGGCCAGTGGATGACAAGGTGTGACTCAGAGCCAAGTACGCCTCAGTGATGCTGTGAGTAGGCAAACCGTATGTGTTTTCAGTGCCAGATCTCAAGAGGAATATTCTTTAGTCAAAGCTGCCAGTGCCCACAGCTTGTCTCCCCTAAGTTTCTCCGGATGATGGAGCCGGCTCGGCACATGTGTGGAGAAGGCAGATGTGCCAGGGAGTTAGCACACAAACTGCCCTGGGAACCAGCTTCAGCCATTGAGTGGCAGGAAAAATGCCCTGACTCAGAGACAAGTTCT
Organism: Micronycteris hirsuta; assembly: GCA_004026765.1. Classification (NCBI taxonomy): domain Eukaryota; kingdom Metazoa; phylum Chordata; class Mammalia; order Chiroptera; family Phyllostomidae; genus Micronycteris; species Micronycteris hirsuta. The sequence goes on along the minus strand of PVJI01012127.1, from coordinate 32,533 downwards.
AGAGGGGTCCCCAGCAAGACTGTACCCCAGGTGCCCTCACAGGTAACCCGCTCAGTAGCATACCTTCCAACCAGGTATGTGCTGAAAAGGCTTAACAGCCGGCTCTCCAAAAGCACAAGTGCCTGACTTACAGCGTTTGCTTGTCTCCATGGTGCACAGGTGCCCACTCTGGCTGGCCCCGCTGCTCTGCGTCAGCACACACTAGGAGTCAGTGACCTCTGAGCACAGCGGATAGGAAACACGCTCACATGGCCAGGGAACCAGCAGTGTTAGCAGTGCCTTTGTCTCGATATAATTTACTTAATTGTCTGTGGGTAAATTTTAATCTTTAATAGGAGTGGGTCTTAACAACCAGCTCACAAAACCCTGACAATTTAACAAGCTGCTCCCACTTCCTCCATATGCCAGTCTCTGTCCTTCCTCTTCACTGACCTGCGTCCCTGAGGTGGCCTCCTCAATTAAGGACTCACTTTCACACTCACATCCTGTCCCAGGGTTTGCTTCAGGGGAAAGCAGACTAAGACAGCCCCCTTTCAGAAAACAGGCTCCTCAGCCATACTCAGGCCAATGAGTCCTCAGATGTGGGTACAGTCATCTGTATGGTGGCTCTGGTCTCCTGAGAGAGCAGGTGGGACCCATCCTTGCTCTTCTTGTCTGTTTCTCCTATCTAGAAACAAGCAGTGCCTCTGTTGTCAAGACTGGTACAAGTAGGCATGAACCACTCTTGGGGCTGCTGAGCTGCCCTCATCTGACACACTCTCTGTGAAGGTGATAAGCTTCCAGTGACAAGCAGTGCTGCAGAGCTCTGCATCTGGGTGGTGTCAGAGTGTGTGTGGGAGGGTATGTGAGTGTGAGTGAGGGTGTGTGAGTGTGTACAAGTACAAGTGAGGGTATGTATGAGTATGCATGGGGTATATGTGAGTGTGAGTAGGGTGTGTGTGAATGTGTGTGCAAGTGTGCATGTGGGTGAGTGGGGTATGTGTATTAGAATATGCAGGTATGCATAGGGGTGGGTGAGTGTGTGTGCGAGTGTGAAGATGTGGGTGTGTATAAACATGCATGTGTGCAAGTGTGAGTGAGGGTGTATGGGATTGTGTGTGTACTGAACATGCAAGTGTGTGAATGTGTGTATTGCATGCACATGGGCATGTGTATTATGTGTGTGTGTGTGAATCTGTGTTTATAAAATCATGTGTGTATTGTGTGTGGATGTGTGTATATGAATGTATGTATACATTGTGAGTGTGAATTCATGTGTATGAACCTGTGTATTGTGAATGTTAGTGTGTGTGAATGTGTGTGTGTGGTCTCAGCACCCCTTTCTCTAGCAGCAATGCTCCCTTCTTCACTGGGGTACCATCCTCACAGCCCACAGTCCCTGCAGAGCTGCAGGTGGAGGCGGTGGGCCTCACATAGAGAAGGGACACCAGAGCTGGGATGGCTAACCAGTGCCTCTGTCTGTGGCCACTGTGAGAATATGTGACTTGAGCGCAGTTCAGGCCCTAACTGATTGGGAGTCTTGGATGAGGCTCTGGAAGAAACAGAGTGATCCCCTACAACTCCTGCTTGCTCAGGAGAGGGAGGAGTCCAGTCAGTGGAGATGCAAATTTCCTCTCCTGGAGAAAACAGCAGAAGCTGTGTGTAGTTGCCGAGTTGCTGTAGAAACCCGCCCAGCCCTCTGACCTGGAGAGGAGGCCCCTGCCTGCCTGCAGCACCATAGGGCCCTCTGGGGCCCTCTGCAGCCTTCCCTGGGTCTGTCGTCAGAATGTTTGTGTCACATAGGCTGCTGCAGTGGGACAGCCTTGATGAAATCAGCGTGCCCTTGAACATGTAATCAGTTCTCCAGAATCAATTATGACGAATCCTGGGAGCTTTAACAGTCACTCTATTTGGACCCGGCACCAGAATGCTCAGTAGAAAACTGTCAACAGTTGATGACATCATTTGTTTTGTTCCCAAAGTGAAAGGAACAGAACATGCAAGGGGACAGACCTGGAGGGGCAGTTATGCCATTTTAGACAAAAACAAGCTGTTTCTAAACCATTCAACTGTTAGATGACTATGACTTCCAGGGATTATTTTGCTCTATTTCTGTCAGTAAGAACCCCCATTTTCTGAACTGAAAACATGACTTCATGCCCCCTCCGCAGGTGAAGAGAACTTCGGAGCTATCTCTGTGGCGCAGAGCTGCAGCCCCTTTCCGGCCGAGGCTGCCTCCCTCCAGTAGACACCAGGTGCTTCCTTTAGCTGCCCACCCTCCTCTCCATTTGCTGTGTCCTTAATTTTTGTTCGATCTCATTTCCAATTTCTCCTCCCAGCTCCCTCCAGCCACTGCTTCTGACTGGCGTCTTTGACTGCTCTGGGCTCCCCACTCAGGGGCGGGGCTGCCCGGGGTCCTCTGGAGTCCGGAGAGGGGCTCATGGGAAGGCCTCGGCCTTCCCCTGTAATGTGCGCTCATCCCGCTTGCAAGGGTCTCTCTTGGGTTCTCCTCACTCTCTTATCATGAGGAGGATTATTTTGTCTTACCTCTATTTTAATGAGAATCTGAGCAATCAAATGAGCACAGCTAGTTGGTAGCCAGGTGCAGGCTCTACTTGATCATGTGGGTTAGGGATCAATCGTGGTATTGTGTTGTTATCATTCGCCTTCCTCTCAACCCCTTTGATGTAATTTTTTCTCTAGGTGACTCTTTCTGCTTCTTCCACAAACCCGTGTCCCCGCCAAGGCCTCGCAAGGAGAGGATGGGTGACAGACATACACAGTGATACACAGCAAACACGAAGTTGGGAAGAGGCCTGCAGTGGTCCCCACCGTAAAGTGTTTCTACCAGACAGATGCCCCAGACAGACACAAATAACCAGGGATTACAGATAGTAACACCGTGTGTGAAATGGAAGGTGATGAGATATGAGTATTTATTACCTTAGATTTTAATTTAATTTATTTAATTATAGGTGTATATGTTTTAATTTTTAATAATGGCCATGCCTAACAACTGGGCCTCACAATTGCATTTGGCGATTGGCTCCAACAAATGGATATAAGGCAGCCCGAGCTGCCCTGGGTCTCTGGCTGGCCGTGCTCTGTGGTGTCGTAGCGGCCTCCGTCCTGAAAACGTGAGCGGCTGCTGGGGGACGGGACTATTTCCACCCTCGGTGAGATGTGCTGGAGTAAAGTGGCACACATGGGCACCCCAGTGGCTTTGGGGGTGGCTTAATGCTTATTCAAGGACTTGTTCTCAGGGGCTCCTATTTGAGTTTCCAGGTGGAGTTTTATTTTTTTTTTTTAATTCTGGTATTAATTTACACTTACCCATTGTTTACCCCATTAATGGCACTAACCCATGCAGTGAGTTGACATGATGGAAAGAGGGAAAGCCTGAATTTTTTCTAAACATGTTAAGGCCTTTGTAAACATACTCTTGTATATACACGTATGTTTATATATGCATGTCTACATCTGGTGTGTGAACTTTTGGATTTTTAAGGCATAAACAAAAAAGGGGGGCAAAACTGAATCCCACTGTTTAGGAATCTACACAGGTAACAATAAGACAGAGAAAAGTAAAAAAAGTGATGACCAAAAAAGTCAACCTTGTGGTTCCTCCGGCAGGAGGTGGTTACTGGGGGGAGCCCATGGGGCGTCTGGAAAGGTCATGGTGGCGGTTACAAGAATGTTTGCTTGAAAAGCTTTATTAAGCTTCATGTTTGCTTTGTGCAGCTTTCTGTACTTGTGGTATATTTAACAATAAAAAGTTAAATATATATTCATATATAAATATATGTATATATTTATATGTGTGTACACATATACATATTTACATATGTGCATATATTTTTGTAATTCTATATATATACTATCTCTTTTTAACCTACATTGGCAAAAGCTTTTGGTCTCGGGATGTGCCGGGGAAACCAGTTTGTCCAGGGTCTTTGCAGCCCGGTCCTTGGCTGCCTTGTTTGACTGAAGGCTCTGGGATGCCTGGCAGGGTGCTGCCCTGACTGGAAGCTAGTTCCATGGAGCTCCCCTCTCAAAGGGAACTTGTACTGCTGGGCAGAGCCCAAGGAGGCTTCTTAGGAGGATTGGCTTGGAGGTGCCGTGTGCCTTTCTCCTGCAGTTACCAAGCCCTAGCCCTCATAGAGTTTCTGACCTTGCAAATATGAGAGTGTACGGCCCTCCTGAAAGTAGGCCTTAGCTTTAGCATGCACAGGGGAGCAGGCTGGGGGCTGTCAGCTTAGCTCCTTGCAGGTGGCTGAGGTTTCTGGTCCCTCGCCGCACCCCCTGTCTGCCCAAGGAGGTACACACCAGAGTCTGGGGCACACGCATCTGCAGCCGCTTTCCAGTAAAGGCCTCCTTCCTGAGGCAGCTCCACCCTTCTCAGAAACCTGCTTTCACTTTCCAGGCCTGGCAGGGCTAGCTGGGTTTGGGGGCTGAGTAAACATTTCTGCTCTCTCGCTCAGAATGTGAAAATAATTGAGAACAGGCTGGGAGTCACTGGGAAATCAAACGTGGTGCAGATCCAGGAGTCATGTTAGATCCCCAGAGGAAGAACACTGGGAGCCCAGTGGGCAGCGTAGTGCTCTTAGGAGGCCCTGCCCAGGGCCAGCCACCATCCAAGCACCACCGCCCCCCCCCCCCCCCCCCCCCCCCCCCCCCCCCCCCCCCCACTGCTTAACCCTCTAGAAAGGCGGTGGCAGCTCCATGCTGTGCACTCAGGGACCTCAGGGATCCACCACCTATTTGAAGCCTCCTGTAAATTTGCATCAGGCTGTTTTCCTCTTGCTGCTTGTTTCTTAAAAGGGATTGTCACTTGTGCCACCAGCTTCTCAGGGCACTTCGCTTGTAAAGGGTATTGAAGTGTTGTTTTGACTGTTTGAAAGCTAAGTGAATTACATCTTTGTTGTTCTAATAAGGCCACAATCTTTACAAGTTTATTTATTTGATTTTTTTCTCTTGGCTGGTTTATTTCATTGGCAATTCTGAAGGTGAATAATTTTCTGCTATTTCATCATCATTTTGGCCAGATTTTTGTTTGGCTTGGTTTGGTTTTTCAAAGCAAGATAAGGGACCTGTTTTTTGTGGAATGCCTCCTATGTCCTTTGCTGTCCTGGGTGTTGTGCCGACATTATCTTCTCTAGTCACTTTATATAAAAACTTATGTAAAAATAGTAAAAACTAAATAATGGTTCTTAATTTTCTTTTGCAGGAGAAAGTAATCTCTTAGTTGATTTGTAGTTACTGGACATACCAGACATTAAAGGGTATTAGGATATAGCTGTCCTCTATTCTGACTTTTGGAATTTAAGTATTTTGCATGGAAGAAAAATGCAAACAGCAAATTTCTATGCATGGATTCAAAGAATTGTCATGGAAAATAGACTGCATTCTCCTTGACCCTTGGTTCCATAAATATTATTTGTTGTCTTTCCACCCCTCCATTGGGTTGAAATTCACTTTTCCACCTTACACCTTTAGTCAATATTTGAAGGCTTATTTATGTAAATATCAGGAACTGTTAGGACTCCCTGCAACAGAAAACCCAATTCCCCAAGTGACATGATAAACAGTCACTGACCAAAAGAACAAACCAGCTTCCTGGAACATGCTTGCTCAGAACAAGCAAAAAAGCCTGACACTGTCAGCTTGACCTCTGCCTCCTCATGCGCAGGGCCTGACCTTCAAAGATCAAACATTGTATCAAACACATCCTTCATGTCATATCCTCCTGCTCCTTGTTATCACCAGAGCCCTGGGCTGAGCAAGAGTTACGGCAGAAGACAGAGGGGCGCAATCCCTAGTTATCCCACCCTGCAGCATGGGTATGGAACCCCAAGTGTTCTGGCAGAGTGCCCTGCTGAGTTTGGTTTGAGTTGGACTTTGCCAAAATAAACAAAAATCAAGGATTAAAAACATAATAAAAGATCTCATTTTTCAATGTGGAACTAAAGATACACAGGGAAAAGGAAACAACTTAATTAAAAGGACAGGACCCTTTTTTCTGTTACTATAAGTGAGAAAAGTACGAAGAGTAACAAGAATAGGACTATACAGATGGCCAGGCTGCCCCATACTTGTCAGGTGACGCTTCTCTGATAACACGGACGCTGGAGAAGTACGCACCCGTCAGGAGGGTTCTGGAAGGCAGAGCAAAGCACCTGCTGTTCTGGATATTGGGGTGTCGTTAATGTTTTGATTAGTTGTGCAGCTGGGGGGCTGCTGTGGGATCATTTCCTGCAGGCTTGTGCCCCATGGCTCTTCCTGAGCCCAGGGCCACCTTGCGTTTGCGTAGCAGATGGGATGCTGATAAGATGGCAGGCAGGTATCCTTTGCAGGAAATGGTCTGTATTTGCAGCACTGCTATGGATTTGTTTGCGACACTCTCAGAAGTGGCTCCAGCATTCTGTTATTTAAAAAAAAAGTCATCAGTAAGACTTTTTCATTAGGAAATTAAACAAAGTTACGACAGTGGTGGAAAGGATAAAAATATTACTCAGATCCTAAGACAAGCTGAACATCTGGATATTCCCACTGAATTTGGTTTGAAACCAAGCCCCGCCCAGCGTTCAGCGCCCCAGCTGACTGCACCTCCCGCCTCCGCAGCACCTCTGGCTGCCTTCTCCCAGCATCTGCAGTCTCTTCACTGGGAGGGACTGTGGCTGGCAAATGCCTAAAGGCTTAGCTGTCTTTCCAGGGCACATTCCTCTGCTCTGGTCACCAGTGCCACAGGAAAGGGGGAAGCCTGGACTTGCGGCATCTAAAGGGATGTAGTCCATAGGCTAAACTAACAATTCTGCACTTACAAGGAACATTATTACCATAGAAACCCAGTAGAAAGACGACCAAGAGTCTGACTGACCCAAGCAAATAAATGCTTTTCTTTTGTTTCTCTCATTAATTATTACTTGATCCTGTTAAACTGTGCTGGGTTTCTTTCTGCTGCAGTGGCAGGAGCTGTTACAAAATTCATTTATCACTCTGTCCTCACAGATTAGACCCACAAGGCCTATGTGTTCTGTTGACACATGCCGGCTGCATGAGAAGAGCACCCACAGCTGCATGCCCAGGGCACCTGCCTACTGGCAACAGGTGCTGTGTTTTAAGACCCAAACCCCAGAACCTGGACTTATAGGGGGTCCAGCTGCTTAATTTTCAGGTGGCTGTTTTTCATCTGTGGAAGCGTGCCCCTCTGGAGAGCCTCGAGCATTTGAAACCTTATCCTCACCCGAAAAACACCCTCAGAATTTTTTTTTTGCTGTGGGCCTCAAATGCCAGAGAGAAGGATGAAAAAGGATTGGGGCCACTTGCCTCAGCTTTGAGACCAAAATGTGAAACCAGCCAGCCAGCATGTGAGTAGTTGGCATTTCAGGAATGTACAAGCTAAGAATCCAAGTGCCTGATGCATTTGGCTAGTAAGTGTGTGTTTACCCCAGTTGGCAGAGTTTGGATAACAACTTTGAGTGGCAAATAGAAACTTGACTTTTCTGCTAAACTTTGCACAACAGGGAATGTTAGCTTAAAAACGTCAACAGTGAATGTTGCCATACAAATGTACTCCCCAAGAAAAATACTGGGGGCAGTTTCTATTCTGGAAGAAACTTCTGGGAAAAAAAAAAAAAAAAAACCCTCATCATCAGGGGGAATGTTCTAATAGCGAAAAAGCAACATTTGGTTGAGATTTCTGCCCAGTGGGAGCACAGACGCTCCTACAGGGGCTCGGGTGTTGCTTGTGACCAGGGCTGCCGTGCCTGCTTCCAGGGCTTTGGGCACTGGGGTGATGTGAAATCTATGGGTTTCTCTTTAAGATGTAAAAGTGCCATAGAAAACCAGGAAGACATAGAAAAGTAATTAGGAATATGCATAATTGATATGTAATCGCCCAACCTACAAGTAATGATTCTTTGAATTTTGGGGTATTCATTCCTCTCAGGGGAGAGACTTAGGGATCACAAAGAACCTTCTGGCCCAGTTTTGGGAACAGTGAGGAGAGAAGACAACTTAGCTGGGTGTTTCACATGCAGCAGGGGGTGTCCATGGTGAGCGCTGGGGGAGCCTGCTTTTATCAGACTAGAAGCAGTCAAAATAGTGCTTGCCTGGGAAGAGGTATCTGAGGCCCAGGGAACTGAGGAGAAAACACGAAGGGGCACTGAACTGGGGCCACAGCACCTCCCTCCTCCCGGAGGCCACTCTAGGCCCTTGGAGCTCAGAGCTTGCAGAGGCCCACCAGAAACATGGGGTGCCTTCAGCACCCTTCCATGTTTGGTGGGGTAGGGATAGTAAGGCAGGACATAAGGCACTGTGAGATGGTACGGTGGCCACTCTAATCACCCCACAGGCAACTGATGGGACAGCCCCAGCTGAGCTCCCAGACTGCCAGCCCTGGAAGCTGGCCGCCTTGGGCAGCCAGTCCCAGTGAGCTCTGGACACCCACCACCAGTGAGGGCATGCAGGAGAGGAGACCTGTGCGGAGCCCAGGTGACCCACTGAATCAGCAGTGGTAATAATTTTCCTTTTTTAAGCCACCAAGTTTGGGGTGTTTTTAAACATCAATAGGTATACCTCAGTGGGAAAACATTATGTGCATTGCTTGTCACCTCTTCCCCTGGACTCCTCCCAGAGCTGTAATGAATCTCTACAGGGCAGAAAGCTCTGTATTGCTCGCTGATGTATCCTGAGCACCTTTGACAGTTCCTGAAGCTTAGTGTGTATTTTCAAAATGAATGGATTAATTGTTAGTTTGAACTATTTTTTGTTGTTCTTTTAAGGAAACATCCCTATAAACATAATTTACTTAAAAAAATAAAAGGGGGGGAGGGGAGGGGAGAGGATGCAGACAACTGTAATTGAACAACAATAAAGAAAAAAAAAAGTGGGATTGGCCCTGGCTGGTGTGGCTCAGTGGATTTAGAACCAAAGGGTCGCTGGTTCAGTTCCCAGTCAGGGCACATGCCAGGTCCCTGGTGGGGGGCACATGAGAGGCAACCACACATTGATGCCTCTCTCCCTCTCTTTCTCCCTCTCTTCCCTTCTCTCTAGAAATAAATAAAATCTTTTTAAAAAGTGATTGGGTATTCAATTCTATTATTTTTTATAATTTATTGAGGCAGACCCAGCCAGTGGTGTCCACAGTGTTGTGGATGTGATGAACAAATGCACATGGACTGCAGAAGTCCGGTGGAGAAAAGGGACGACATGGTCACTCTCTGAGTGAGAGAGCTCCCCGACCCCTGCCTGGACAGGCTTTTACTGCTTTCTGGGAGCATTACATCAAGGTAGGCCCTCATTCATCATTGTCAGGCAGTAATGATCAAACAATAAATAACATTTAAAGAACTATGAGGGCTTATTTTGAGTCAGGGTCATTTAGCTAAAGGGCCATAAAACTTTGGGAAACAAACTAATTTCATGCTTGGACCCTTATCAGAAAATTGAGGACATTCTTAGCAAAGCAAGTTTCACAGGATTTTATGCATTCTTTCTTAGGCTTGATCGCCCATTTCTGCCTGGGGCTACACCGCCCTCCAGCATTGTTTCAGGCTTAAGTCAGGCAGGGGAAGTAAAGCAGCCAAGACATTAGGAGAGTTCTTGCAGACAGAAGGAGGACTCAGGCTATGTCAAAGCTGAGGGGTGAGGGTCCATCAGCCCCTTTTTCTATAGCTCCCCAAGACTTTCCCTGAGGACCCCTTTATGACCGTGCCTGTCTTAGGTCATCCCTCCCTTGAGGAATCTTACCCATCATTGGCTAACCAGTCATCTGCCCAAGGCCAAGCAGGGTGAAGTAAAGGGGGCAGAGGCTGCACCCCTGCCAGGAAGATAAGCTTTGTCTCCTTAGTGGCTTATGGTCCCAAGGTCTCTTTACTCAGCCTTAGCCATGGGGGGTTACAGGTTCTGAAACCAGGCAGGCAGTTCCCAATAATTTATGATAGTGATATGCCTTCGTACTTATTGATGTGAGGTATTACGCAAATGCATTTTTCTAATCTTGTATATCTAGTATGTATATATACACACACACACACACACACACACACACACACACACACACACA
>PVJI01012127.1:0-22388 GCA_004026765.1 Micronycteris hirsuta | reverse complement strand
ACCCTCCCCCTTGGTTTTGTCCATGTGTCCTTTGTAGTAGTTCCTAAAAACACTTCTCTCCACAATCCCCTCTTCCCTCCCCTCTGGCTATAGTTAGATTGTTCTTAATTTCAATGTCTCTGGTTATATTTTTCTTGCTTTTTTATTTTGTTGATTATGTTTCAGTTAGAGGTGAGATCATATGGTATTTGTCCCTCACTGTCTGGCTTATTTCGCTTAGCATAATGCTCTCCAGTTCCATCCATGCCTTAGCAAAGGGTATAAGTTCCTTCTTTCTCTCTGCTACGTAGAATTCCATTGTGTAAATGTACCATAGTTTCTTGATCCACTCATTTGCCGATGGGCACTTGGGTTGCTTCCAGCACTTGGCTATTGTAAATTGTGCTGCTATGAACATTGGGGTACACAGGTTCTTTTGGATTGGTGTTTCAGGGATTACTCTTATAATGAGCTATATAATTTGTCTTTTTCTGTGTAAGATTTTTTAAAATTATATTTTATTGATTATGCTATTACAGTTTTCCCAATTTTTCACCCTTTATCCTCACTACACCCTGCACCCCCAACCCTCCAGCATCCCCACCTTAGTTCATGTCCATGGGTTGTACATAACAGTTCTTTGAGTTCTCTGTTTCCTACACCATTTTTGACCTCTCCCCATCTATTGAATGTCTGCCAATTATGCTTCTTCTTCCCTATACCTCCCCTCCTCTATTCCTCGCCTTCCCCTCTCCACTAAAAACCCTCCATGTGATGTCCATTTCTCTGATTCTGTTCCTGTTCTAGTTGTTTACTTAGTTTTTGTTTTCTTTGTTTTTTTTATTTTATTTTTTTAGGTTCATTTGTTGATAGTTGTGAGTTTGTTGTCATTTTACTGTTCATATGCTTGATCTTCCTTTTCTTAGATAAGTCCCTTTAACATTTCATATAATAATAGCTTGGTGATGATGAACTCCTTTAACTGGACCTCATCTGGGAAGCACTTTACCTGCCCTTCCATTTTAAATGAGAGCTTTGCTGGATAGGTCGTTGCCTTTCATGACTTCAAATACTTCTTTCCAGCCCCCTCTTCCCTATAAGGTTTCTTTTGAGAAATCAGCTGATAGCCTTATGGGCACTCCTTTGTAGATAACTCTTTCCTTTCCTCTTGCTGCTTTTAAGATTCTCTCTTTGTATTTAATCTTGGGTAACTTAATGATGATGTGCCTTTGTATGTTCCTCTTTGGGTCCAACTTCTTTGGGACTCTCTGGGCTTCCTGGACTTCCTGAAAGTCTATTTCCTTCACCAGATTGGGGAAGTTTTCCTTCCTTATTTGTTCAATAAGTTTTCAATTTCTTGCTGTTGTTCTTCTCCTTCTGGTACCCCTATACTTCAGATATTGGAACGTTTCAAGTTGTCAAAGAGGTTCAGAAGTCTCTCTTCATTTTTTTGAATTCTTGTTTCTTCATTTTGTTCTGAATCGTTGATTTGAGTCCTGGATTCCTTCCTGTCACTGTTAGTTCCTTGAATATTTTGCTTTATTTCATTTTGGGTATCTTTCATTTGTTCTTTCATTTTTTTGACCAAGCTTAATTATTTCTGTGAGCATTTTGATTACCAGGGTTTTAAATTCTCCATCAGATAGGTTGGCTATATCCTTATCGCTTAACTCTCTTTCTCAGGTTTTGCTCTGTTCTTTCATTTTAGCCCTATTTCTTTTTTGAGGGGCCCTGTAAAGTTGTAAGGGCAGGGCCTTAGGTTTTCACCCAGGCAGGGCAAACCTCTTTGCTGTGCTGTGGTGCTGCCTGTGGGGGGAGGGGCCAGAGAGGGAACAGTGCAGCTCACCTGCTCCTCTCTAGCACACTTTTCAGTGAACTCTCCTGTGAGATTGGGAGTTTCTTCCACTTTGGCAACTGCCATAATCCGCAGCCACCTCTGAGTCTCAGTTTCCCCTTAAGTCAGCCCCTCCCAGGTAGCCTTCTGCCTCACCGCAGCCAGCCCCGCCCCCACAGTCCACCACCTCACCTCAATTTCTCCCTGTCTGCTGCTTTACTGGTCTGGTTATTCTGTTTGACTGTTTCTTTAATTCCATGGTTGTCAGAGTTCCATGCAGTTTGATTTTCTGGCACTTCTGGTTTATTGATTTTATACTGGTTATTATCCTCCTTTTGGTATGGAGGAAGCGAAGGGTTTCTACCTATGCCTCCATCTTGGCCAGACTTAATAATATGCCATTTCACAGATGAGAAAGCAAAAGCCTTGGTGTAAGATTTTATACATGGGGTTTTTTTGTTGTTGTTGTTTTTTTTGTTTTTTTTTTTTTAATTTAAAGAGATCTATATCTTTACATTTAAAAAAAACTAGTTTGGATTCTGAGTTTTACATGTTTCATAAAATAAAGTGAGTAGATTTCCTTTATGTGACAGTGGAAAATATATACACCTAGCCTTGAAGTAATAATAATTATAATACCACAAAGAACAGGAAAATGAGCAGCACACCCAAGCGGTGTGCCCAGAGTCATACTGCCACTAAGTGGCAGGGCTGCCACTTGAGTATTTCTTGGGATGAGCTGTTCTAGGAATGAGGCTTTAAAAAAGATTATTTATGTGTTTATGTATTTATTTATTTTTAGAGAGGGGAAGGGAGGAAGAAAGAGAGAGAGAGAAACATCAATGTGTGGTTGCCTCTTTTACACCCGTAAGTAGGGACCTGGCCGGCAACCCAGGCTTGTTCCCTAGACTGGGAATTGAACCCGTGACCCTTTGTTTAACAGGCCGGCACTCAGTCCACTGAGCCACACCAGCCAGGGTATAATGAGGCTTTTCTTGAAGGTGATTTTTAAGAAATGTCAAAGATATTCCAGCTGCTATAAAACTGAATAAAGCCCATCTCACTCAAAGAATTGCACAGATACAATACTAACCAGAACACAGAAGACAGTTTCTCTGTGGCAGTGGCTCATCTCGACTTTGGTTTCAGAGTAAGGAGCAGTGCGTCTAGAAGTGGTCCCCTCCTACAAGGTGGTAGAGCTGGATGGTTCAGTAGTTACAGAGACTGCTTCAGAGCCAGACTGACCAATTGCATTACCTTGGGGAAATTCATCACCAAGGCTTTTGCTTTCTCATCTGTGAAATGGCAGTGGGTGGAATGTCTGTCTCCAGGACTGAAATGAGGTCATCCACAGGCACGGTCAGCCCGGACACCACCCCTTTGTAAGGATTCAGTAGCTATAATTAACCTCAGATCAGATATCACTGATCATGGTTCCGTTTTCCCATGGCTTTCCAGAACAGTTAGCAATGGAGTTACACGGTAGCACGTTTTAATAATCTGTCAGATGAGCTTTTAAATTCTTTAACTAGAAAATAACAGTGTATGTAGACATATTTCTAAATTCATTTCAGAAGTTTAAATTCTACTTTAAATTCCCACAGCTGAGTGATTCATGGTGCCCTCCCCATATACCTAGCAAAGTGGTTCTCAGACTTTAGAATGAGAGGGCCCTGGGGTATCATCTCCCTGGAAACCTGTGTTTTTACCCCAAGTACCCCAGTCCTTCCAACACTTCAACTCCTGCCTGCGTGTCCTCTCGTCTCTCATCTCTGCCCTTGCTTGCCTTTGACCGTGCTTATAGTGTTGATTATATTTTATTCTCGCTGGAAATGCTGTCCTCATATTTGTAAGCCACCTTAAATTCCTTTTGGGGGTAAGGAGTACCCACATGGAGCAGTACACAAGCTTCCCACATTCCTTTACCTGCTGGAGTCTGTAGTTGGGACATCATGTATGAGGCTGCTGTTGTATACTAGACGCGAGTAACTCAAATAATAGAGACTTCAAGGCTAAAAAGGTGGAATTTATTGGCCAAGTTTTACCTGCGCAGGGGCGAACTCCCAGACGTGTCAGGAGACACAGTGCCCAGAGGACGGCAGATGGAGTCGCGCGCAGCGCTTACAGGCTGGGGGTTTTTATAGGGAAATTGGCGCGCGCGGGAAGAGCAAGCGAATGCGGTTAGCTATTGGCTACAAAGTTGGCACGCGCGTGGGCGAGAGCAAGCAAGCATTTGAACAAAAGCAAAGCTAGCGGTTAGCTATTGGCTACAAAGTTGGCACGCACGCGGGCAAATTTCAAAACTGAACAGCCTATAATCAGCACATAGCAGGGTGTTTACTCAACCTTTGGGGAGGTACATTCTGTCTCTTCTTTCTAGGGGACTTTCCTAATTTTCTGGTTCTCAACAGCTGCAATGCTTGTAAGGGAGTTTAGGTGAATCCCAAAGTGATTTCTGCCCTTATTGCTGCTACTGGCATCACACTGGAGCTACCAGAGGAGCCCAGTTATTCCCTCGTGGTCCATAGGGATCTGTGCTCTGGTCCCTTCAGAGACCATGTAACAGGGCACAGCCAAGAGGAGGGGCCCAAATAGGGATTTGTAATGGGGTCCAGAACTCAAGGTGTCCAGGAAATATTAGAAAAATATATGTAGGATGTCCTCACCCCAACAAGTCTGAACTGGGGGGGGGGATGGGATGCCTGGAGCAGGGCCATTCAGAGGTGTTTTGTATAGCAGCAGCTTTGCAGCTAACCTCTGGCATGGTCATTTAACATATCTATAATCTTTAACTGGTTTCATGGATATGCTAAATAGCTGTGGCCATGCTTTGAGCCAGGGGGATGGAAGTGACTTCCACTCAAGATGTAACTGGGAGGCAACTCCCCCTGGTTACAGCTTCTGCATGAGACCTTGGAGATGATTGGCTCCACTCCCTGGGGCCATGCCTGCCCAACTTAATATGGCAGCCCCATAAAACTGGACAAATACGGGAATGCTGGCAGGTGTAACTGATTGTAGGAGGAGTTGGAAATGGGGATAAAGAGGAAGACTGGCTATGGGATTTAAACCCAGGCACGGCAGCCATACCAACACATAACCACGCGGCTGTGGCAGTAAGGGAGGACCACACAGCTTTGATAGGGTGGGGACCCCTCGGCTTGGGCAAGAGTCAGGACCACGTGGCTTTGGGTGGCTCCTTTTGCCATGTGGCTTAGGAAGCAGGAGAGACTTTGCCTGGAAGAAAAGGGGTGAAAGGACTCTTGATGGTGGGCCATGAGAAGGTGCCACATGGCTTTGGATTAACTGGAGATCGTGGCAGTGACACAGCTGATGGTGCTGGGAGCCTGAATCATGGACTTTTACTTCTTTTCCTGAGATACGGTACCCTGGACTGGGAAGAGGGGAGAAGGAAGGACTGCGTGCATTTGTGGGTATTCTAAAGAACTTTCGTATTTTAATGAAGACATTAAGTCATTACTCTAAGTCTGTATAACTTTGAAATAAATAATTCCTTTCCTTTTCACCAGTCTCTGGCATTAAGAGACATCTTTCCTCTGGTGGCGGGCAAGGTGAACCTAGTATGGGAGAAACCCCTGGAGAAAAAGGGGGTCCTGTTGGTAATAGTATATCGTACACCCCACACCCTGGGTCTGTTCTGTAACAACTGTGCTCTGCTGACTCCCACATTGATTTCTGGGTTTCTGGTTTACCTTTTGTCTCTGGATGAGGCCCTACAGGCAGATAACATGACTCCTGTGGGCAGTGCGCTGCAGCCAGGCCAGGGTAGAGAGCCCCATGTGACAGGACATTTTCCAACCTGGAGAATCCTAGGGGCCAATTATCGCTCCTCATAAATTCTTTCCTCCAAGATTCTAGAAGCATTGTTTGCATACTCCATGGTTCAAAATCTTAATGGATTCACTCTATGGCATGGTCATAACCTCTGGCATGGTCATTTAACAACATTAATGTAATACAAACCCAGTCAGATCTTCAAAGCCATGTGGGGCTCCAGCCTTATAATCGTTATCCTGTTCACCTTCCTGGTGAGCTGATGTCCCCTTAGTCTTCTTGACGGTTTTCTGCTCCTCTCCTAGTCACTTTTAACTCAGGGATATGGGGGTGGGGTGGATTGAACCCTCCTCACATTCTAGCCCTGTGTTTATGCTCTATTTTATGTTCTTTAGTTCCATGCATGTTGAGAGAAATTCTACACTTCAGAATCAGAAGAACTGTGTTCAAGTTTTCTTGCTCTGTCATCTTGAATACTTTATATAAACTCTCATTTTATGTTGTAAACTAAGACTAGTAAGAGGAACCTAGTGAAGGTTTTATGAAGGTGAAGATTAATCTTGATGACAAGCCTCTTCTGAAATATCCAGTATGTGGTAAGTGCTTAATAAATGTACTGATATGGTAACATATCTATCATAATTAGCAATATTATATGTTGGAATTTTTTTCAAATTCTCATAATAAGGACTCAGTAAATACTTGGTAAGTTGAAATAAAACTTTTAAGGAAATTTTAAAAAATATATTAAGCATATTATATGCTACTTAAAAGCCCTAGAATTAGAGCAACATAGGTAAGAATCAGCATGGGGAGCCGTGGTGTTTGAAATGAGATTTGTTAAAAAATCACATGCTACAGAAAGCAGGAAGACCTCCAACTGAAGGTGCAGTCTCCTCACACGTAGCCCTTCTCACCTCTGTCTTGTGTGCTGCACCACAGTTGAGCAGGAGTCCAAGCCACCCACTCCTAACTACGTGTCCCCACCTGGGGCTCTGTGGAATATGCACATGTCACCTCACAGGGAGGGGCAGGATCAGCCAGTTAGGGCTCCAACATTTCCAAACCCTCTTCAAATTAAAATAGGTAAGCTTCAAGTCCATCCATACTGTCATTGGAGAGCATTATGCTAAGTGAAATAGGCCAGGCAGAGAAAGACAAATACCATTTGATTTCACTCCTATGTGGAATCTAATGAACAAACTGAACTCACAAGGAACATAGAGACGAACTCATAGATGGAGAGCAGGCTGACAGCTCAGGGGTAGAGGTGAGCGGATGGAGGGATTGAGCAAAAAGGAAAAAGGACTCATGGACATGGTCAATAGTGTGGGAGTGGTGGGGTGGGGTATAAGGGGACTAAATAGTAATGAAAAAAATACAATAAAAATTAAATTAAAAAGAAAATACTAAGAAAAAGGTAAGCTTTTCTCTGTTATCTCTTTGAAGATCCAATAGGAAATTTTGTTGGGAAATAGGGTTCAGCTACTAGAACACAAGTTAGAAGTTGAGGAATCTGGGCTTCAAAGTTACAAGTGCTGAAGGCTGAAACGACATTGCCAAGGCCACACCATTGTGCAATCAATGAGCGAGAACGCTTTCCTGTCTCTGGGACTCATCACTCTCACCTTCACATCCTTCTAGTCTGAGCCTCTGCCCTCCTGGGAGGGGGCTGGTAGCTGTAGGTACAGAGGGGTCAGTGACCAGAGGCTGAAATTTTAGAACCTAAGATAATTCCAGAAGAAAACTCTTCTTCTCTGAAAGTTTTCAAGTCCACAGTCCTAGCTACATGACTCTGTGAGTATGTCCCACAAGGTGTCTGGCCAGTGGCATTTCCTTTGGAGAAAAGCAAGGAGATCGGCCGCCATGAGCTGTGTCACCATGGGGGCTCTGTGCCTTGCTGCCCCCATTCAGATGAGCCTTCACCATCATACAGTGGCTCTGGGTCTGAGCTTTTACTCACAGCACTTCTGACACCAAATGTGTGGGTTTTTCCTCATACCAAGCAATTCTCCAATCGTCTGCAGACACAGCTGGATGTCCAACAATTGGATTCATTTCTGACACTAACCGCTGGAGTTAATGCAGACCCCACAGGTTAAAGGATCTACCTGCCACAAGTCCCAGGTTGTCACCTTCCCTGACCAACTGGCCATAAATAGGGGTTCCCATAACCCCCTCCTCAGGTTTGATAATCTGCTAGACTGGCTCACAGGACTCAGGAAAGTGCTTTACTTACTATTAGTGGTTTATTGTAAAGGATTCCAATCACGAAGAGCCATGTGGAAGAGATTCACCGGGCAAAACTGGGAGCATTCACACCCTCTCTGGGAACAGTGCCCTCCCAGCACTTCCTCGTGTGCACCAGCCTGGGAGTTCTCCAATCCTGTCATCTAGGGCTTTTAAAAACTTATTTGTTTATTTTTTTATGAAAGTGTCATTACATAGGTATGATTGATTAAGTAATTCACCATTGGTGATTAACTCAATCTCTGCCCTCACTCCCCTCCCTGGAGGGAGGTCAGTGGGCGGGGCTGGAAGTCCCAACCCTCTAATGGTTTCTTGGTCTTTCTGGCAACCAGACACCATGCTGAAACTACCTATGGGCCCCCAAACTCCAGTTATCTTATTAGCAAAGAAAAGTCCCTGTCACCACTCTAGACATCCTAATGGTTTTAGGATCAGTGTGCCGGGAACTGGGGACAACAACCAAACCTGTACTTCTTATTGTATCGCAGTGGCTGTCTAAGGAAATACTGAATCCCTCTGCGTCTCTGATACGTAAATACCCCGTGTTAAGCTAGCAGGACAGTAGGGATGGGCCCGTACTTTTGCCACTGTGAGTTCCAGGTGGTTTTTTAAAGCTAATATTTAGAAGCCTTCTTGGATCAACTGATGTGGTGGCCATGGGTTTGCAGGAGGCTGAGGGATGACTGAGTGTTGCTGGTAGGTGCCTGCCTGTGCTTTTACTAAGTGACTGACCTGACCATTTGAGGACAGTTGCACATCACTGTCGTCTGTTCTTTCCCTCCTTTACTCCTTGGAGGAGACTGGATTATTGCACTCAGACATCCTGCCTTTCCTACACACTTGGTGTGGCTTCACATTCCTATCTCAGGGACTTTGGGATTGGCCTGCATGTGCTTTGGCCAAAGAACTGTGAGCAGAATGACAGTGTGCCAGTTCTGTGCCACCTGAGTAGGCATTGCAGGTTTCTGCATGCCCTTTTGGGTGCTGCACTATTTTTTCACAGTGAAAATGCCTCATTGAATCACTGACCCAAGGAGCATAAGAAACACACAGAACAGACCTGGACTCAAGCCATGGCCTCTAGCCAAGGCCAGGAAACCATAGCCTACTTACCCATGAACAAGAAAAATAAGTGCTTATTGTCATCCACCACTGATTCTAATTATTTACAGTGTCACTGTGGAAATAGCGACTGATATCTCCTCTTCCTCAACAAATTCTTAAGTCCCAATGAGAAGACTTCTCTTTGGTGTGAGCCCCCACTAGAGCACCTGTTGAACTGTATCCAATTTATAGTTAATGCTTGCATCTATTTCAGGATGAGAGAATTTGTTACAAGGTAGATCTTTGATAAATGATTGTGTGCTGCATGATTCTATTAAGAATTAATGACCTTCAATACTTCTACTTTTCTTCTGTACTTTGTTTTGATGTTTTGAGATTAGACACCTTGTTGGCATCTTTACCAGAGGGGAAGAGGAAACGTAAGAGGAGATGAGCTCAAACTGATTAGTTCAGAAGGCAGTGATGGGGAAGAAGATTGAACTGTTTTACTGCAGTCATGAGATTTTTGTGTATTCCAATCTCATGATACAGAACATCCCAATTTGGCCTATGTAATTCCTTGCACCTAATTTTAACCGAACCAACATTTGCTGCCTAAATGATTAGGGCTTCCAGAATACAGAAATTTTCCCTGGCTGGTATAGCTCAGTGGATTGAGCACAGGCCTGTGAAGCAAAGAGTTGCAAGTTCAATTCCCCATCAGGGCACATGCTTGGGTCAGGTCCCCAGTAGGGAGAGTGCAAGAAGCAACCATACGTTGATGTTTCTCATCCTCTTTTTCTCCTTCCCTTCCCCTCTCTCTAAAAATAAAATAAATAAAATCTTCAAAACATATTTTGCTTTAAGTGGGGCCATTATTCTAATGCTGTGAAAACTTACTTTCATTACCTTGGATGTATAAAGCCAACATAGCTTCTTATTTTAATAGCATATCTGATGTCCTCATGGGCTCTCATCTCACTAGGTAAAGGGAAGATGGGTTTCAATCATCTTAGTTGAAGTTCCCTAAGAAGAAAACTCAGAAGCAGAAATGTGAGTGCAAGTAGTTGTTTGAAGGATGATCCCAGGAAGCTGAGAAAGTTAGGCTGTCAATGAATGTGCGCTACAAGCACTTTCACCAGATCGGGTGCTGGAGCTCAGGGAACCCTTACAGATTGCTTGCTAAGAAGTACCCCACCTGAGGGAGTTCTGGGATATTAACACGCTGACTCCCCACAGTCCTTGTGAAGGGCTGCTCCCCAGGGCTGCTGGTTTCCCAGCACTTCCTATCTGCTTATGGGGTGCTGACAGTGTTCCACCGCCAGAAATGCCCACAGGATGCACAAAGGTCCTGAGGGGACGTGAGCAGGGAGTTAACCTTGTACTGTACTTGGATGTTATAATGGAAATTTAAAATATCACCATTTCTGTAGATTTAAATTGTGTCGTTTTGATGGCAGAGTCTCTGAGAAAGTGCTTCTCCTTCCGTATTTCCTCTCTTCTCCCTTTTTCTCTCCAGTTTGACAGTGAGGCTCATACATTTTGAGGCCTCTTAGTGGTAAGGGGAACAGGGCATGAGATCTGGTGTCCTTGATCTCCATCTGGTTTCTTTTTCTTACTGGTTTATCCATAAACCCTGGCCCCATCTGGCTTCCTGGGGTGTTGTAGCCACATCTCCCATTGGAGTCCTTGGTTCCAGGCCCCGGAGTCCTCACCTGGCTGAGCTCTGGGATCTGCAGTCCACAGCCTCCCTGAACCTGACTGTATCTCCCTTCAAGAGCACGTGGGAACTTTGGGTCCTTTTGAGGACACATGTTGGGAGGCAGAAACACCACCATAGGATTCATTCCTCTACCCATAATCCTCCACCAGCTACTTCATCTCTGCACAGCACACAGCTAAATGAGCAGCGCCCTGAGGTTCTAGAGGGGGAATGTTTCTTTACTTTAACTTTCTCTGTCAGCTACTTACCACACCTCCTCACATCCCTGAGCGTCTCTGGAAGAATGATGAGACATGTTTTTCTCTGCTTCTTGCTTCCCTTTTCTCTCTCATCTCTCTTCATAGAGACCCGAAAGGGGAGATTTTACTTCATACTGTATCCATCTCTCTCCACCCTTGGCTAATGCAAACCTTGAATGTCACATTGCCTAGGTCTGGCTCTTAATGGAAACTTAAGAAAAAAAATTGAAAATCCTTGGCTTGCTGCAGATTTGAAAATCCTTTTCTGGATGTCAGAATGCAATATTGAATCATTCTCCCTTTTTGTGTAGTAGTGAACCTAAGCATCCCTGAAGGAAATGAATGTCTCTGGCAGAGTAAGGGAGAGGTCAGTACAAACATGAAAAAGATAAAAGAACACTAATATATTTCAACAATAATGCCATATTACTTTCTATTTCATTATAGTCTTTTTTTTTTTAAGCAAGACATGGCCAGAACAAAAATCCAATCAACCTTACTTATTACCTCTTCTATTTCCTCCATCCAACTTGAACTTTCCATGAATTCACCATTGAGACTGGGGACTGCCGTTACAGTGAGAGCCTCTATAAGAAACAGAAAGCCAGTGCCAAGTAAATGATTGGAACAGGGCCTGCAGCTTCAGCAGGGCTGAGGGAGCAGCTCAGCACAATCACAGGACACAGGTCCCCTCCATCTCTGCCATCCTCAGCATTGTGCATGACAGCTTCCCTCACAGAGACAATGTGGGCCAAACCACTCTAGGCATCATATCCAGACACAGCCATTTTCAGGGGAAGAGGAAAACTTTCCCTGCTGCAACTCCCTCTAAGAGTGAGGAATCTGAAGCAGATGACACTCCCTTTCAGGATGGAGACTTCTCCTTCCAGCTACCAGGAGTGCTGCCTGACTCCTCTTACTTCTCTAAAGGAGGCTTCCTTGCTCCAAGCTGTGACCCACCTTGGGATCCAGCCCTTTGGACCCCATAACCAATGACTGGTCCCAGCTCCCCTGAGTGATAATAGCTGGTGTCCCCTGTTGCCCTTTGTGGAGGTTGCTTCCCACTCTGCCCAGTCTGGTTTCCCTTCCTTCTTTACATGTGTATTCTTGGGAACATTCCCTGACAAATCTCTGTGCACAAAACTCTGCTTCAGAATCTTTCTTTCATGGAACCCACCCTAAAAGAGTTTCCATAAGGAGTAATTCTTAAAAAGATGATGTTAAAATGATATTTTGATATTTTGGACATAGACTCCCTGCCAGCTGGCTGGGGACGAAGACCTCATTCATTGGTAGCCATCTATACCAGTTTGTGGCAACACAATTGGTAAAATCACCAATGTTATTGCAGAATGGGGACCCTAGAGGAGGAGACTGTAGGATGGCATGTGCCCCTCCCAGGACCTACCCCTGCCTTCCTCCTGGGAGCCAGACCCATTGTGAGTGTCATGTCACCATGCACCATGGCTGGAGAAGTACCGAACTACAAAGGAGGAAAGGGCTTGTGAGCTGCAGGATCTTACCAACATGTACGGTCAGGAAGTGGAAGAGTCTATATGTGGGTGAATCCTGAGGGTATTGGCTCAGAAAGAGGCAGTACAGTGGGTAAAGAATGTGTTGATATAGGATTACTCTCCTTGGTTCCAGGATCTAACATCCCGGCAAAGCCCTGGGATCTAGTGCTGACCTGCTGTGGGATGTCTCTTAGAAGCTTGGAGAAAGTCCCTGCCTAGACTGATAGTGAGGGTGCCAGCTCTACCATGGAAGGAAGAGGAAGTAGGGATTGAGAGCCCCGAGAATGTGGACACACTAGGGGGGATATATGTAAGACTGGGAAAGCCACCAGTCAATTCTGCCCCATGAGAAATTCCAGAGGAAAGTCATCTTCAAACCACTAGGAAATGTGCTGGTGAAAGGGTGTGATGGGGGAGCTCAGATATGGCTACCCTTGTTGTCTGGGCCTTGGCAGAGGGCCTACTTTTCCAAACCTGGGTTTTCTGGCAGAAACGAAAGTGACTGGATCCAGATATAACGGAGGTGCTGAACCTCCCAAATTAAGGTGGGTGGAATGATCATAATGAACAAGGCTGGAATGGCAGCTGGGGCCTGACCTTCAGAGAGCTGTGGAGGTAGTCCATAAAACAGTGTGCCCAGGGACAAAATGGGTGAGCAGCCAATGATACATTTCTTAATTAAGCCAAGAGAAATCAAGGATGAGTAAGTACATGACTAATGGCAGTTGACCAATAAAAAGTCACATTTCCTTGTATGGTTCCTGGAGCTGAGCCAGATTGGAGCCTTCGATCTGTTCACTGAAGGAGAGGCCACATCTCCATGAGGAAGACCTCGTTACACAACAACAGCAGGATAGAATGATCACGCTTCTAGCCCAGGGACTGGCAAACTAAGGCCTGTTGGCCAAACCCAGCCCACTGCCTGCTTTTGTCAATAACCCTGGAACAGAGCCACACCCCATCATTTACCTGTAGCCCATGTCTGCTTTGTGCTGATGGCAGAGGTGAATAGTTGCAACAGAGACTATATCGACTGCAAAGTCAAAAATATGTACACTCTTGACCTTCACAGATGAACTTTGCTGACTCCTGTACTAACCAGGGGCAATTAACTCAGTTAATTGTACTCTGGGGGAAAGGAGAAAACCTGGACATTTAAAAAACGTCTGCACACAGGACCTGAGATGATACCAGTAACGTCTGAAGTGCCTTTGCCACCATCCCCCAGCTGGAGTGGGGCCACCTGGTACATAAATGGAATTCTGGCCGAAGTCAGCCTCACAGAGGGCCCACTGGGTCTTCATATCAATTTGGAGGGCGTTTTACAGGCCCCTAAAGGTACGATTTTGAAAGAGATGGTTGTCAGAATCTTCCTGTTATGTCCTTGGCTATGATATAAGAGCTTTCATATTGGAGCAGGCCAAATGGGAACCTCTGCAACTACTCACTCCTTCCTTTAGTTAAAACAGTAAATCAAAATAATGTC
Source organism: Micronycteris hirsuta (assembly GCA_004026765.1). Taxonomy (NCBI): domain Eukaryota; kingdom Metazoa; phylum Chordata; class Mammalia; order Chiroptera; family Phyllostomidae; genus Micronycteris; species Micronycteris hirsuta. The sequence goes on along the minus strand of PVJI01012127.1, from coordinate 8,524 downwards.
ACATCCTGGTGAGAATGACAGATGACACTCCCTGAAGACCTAAAGGGTGCAGAGTTGGCGATTGCCATTATATTCTCATTTAAATTATTAGTGTGTGCTCCACAAACATCAGGTGGCTCCTGGGGGATGATAGAGGAATATTCCAAGCTTCACTGAATGTTTGCCAAAACCGAAACTTCTAGGTATTATCTTTGCTACAGCAGATTACAACAGCCTCAGTAAATCATAGGCAGCAGATGTTCTGGTGGATGCATTTCTTTCTGTTGTTCCTTTTAGGAAGGAAGTTCAGAAGTGATTCCCATTCACATGGGATGAACAAGAAGGCACAGTGGATGCGTAGAAAGTAGCCGTTGTGCTGGGGAGGAGCTTACACATGAGTCTGATTGGCTTCCACTACCCAAGGCTGACCTTGTTCTGTCACTGATAAAACATCAACCTGGTTCTTGAACATAGTGCATCCCTCAGAAAACCAACCAGACATGTGGTAGCAAGTTAATTACAGTGGGTCCCTTCCTCCCTGAAAGGGAAGATGTTTATTTAGACTTATCCTCTAGGTAGCGGTTTGACTCCCCTGCCTGTAAAATGTCCGCCTCTGGTAAGTTCAGAAAACACTGCACATATTCTCAGACCAAGGAACCCACTTTGCAGTAAAGGAGGTGACAGTGGGCACATGAACATCGGATCCTCTGGTCTTATCACTCACCACATCACCCAGAAGCTGATGGCCTGGGGGAAGCATTAAAAGGACTTGAGATGGCCCAAAGGCAGTGCCAACTTGGGGATGGTATTTGGCAGGGACAGGACACCATCCTCCAGGAAACATGATCATGTTATGATGCTAGTTCCCAACAGGAGGAACATGCATGTCTGGGGACTACAAGGTTCCTATTATCACTCCCATGGCCCATGTGGGGAATAGTCTATGTATCTCCTCCCAGCAGCTTCAGGTTCTGTGGATCTAGAGATCTTATTCCCAGAGGAGGATACTTCCACCAGGGCTCATAGTAAGAGTTCCTTAAACTTAATCTTTGCTTTCTTGCCCGGTCAGTTTGAATTCTTCATGCCAAGGGACTAGGAGACAAGAAGAGGAATCAGCACACTGCCAGGGTCATTGGTCATGATGGTAGAGAAGGCAGGGCTGCTTCACTTGATGCGGGCAGGGGAAAGAACGTGTGTGCTCAGGAAACTCACACACATGAACACCTCTTTGTACTCCCTGGCTTCACTGTGATGGTGAACAGACAGGCGCTGCTTTCACAGTCTGAGAAGTGCCTGGCGAGAAGAAGCTCAGATCCTCAGGGAGGAGAGTCTGGGTCACCACACCCAGACCAGCAGGGTGCTAGTCAAGAATGAGAAGAATCTAGCATGGATAGTGGATTGAAGGTCACAAGTACCAGCTGTGGCCTGGAGATAAGTTCTAAAGGCTCCGGATTTGGAACCTTCCACTATTTTCTGTTGCTGTTTTTTCTTCAGGAGGAAGAGCTGCTCCCTGATGGAATGAATGACATTTCTGCACAAAGCAGGTGGATCTGAGCAGTGCAGGGATAGATCGGTGGACTGCGGTGTGGTGCCAATAAAACCTCTCAGGACCAAGGCACTGCATCCCCCCACTGCCAGTGGTCCTGCAGCTGAAGGCTCACAGTTGAGGCTGTCCTGTAAAGGGGTCACAGAGCAGGTGGTGCCTGCTTCCCAGGGACAGGTCACACCAATGAACAGATGCAGGAGGAGAATGCTCCACTCCCTGACTTCTATTCAGGATGTCCTTTGAGGGGCCATCTCAGTTCCAGGGTGACCTTTGAGTTGACTGAGGACTTTGTGCAGATCACCCAGTCCTGCTTGCCGCACTTTCTTACAGTCCTTGTTCCCAAGCATACTCCTCGGTCACTTGCACAAGAACCTCCATCACCGAGTTCTTTTCCAGGGAACCCCACTGAAGCCATACCCAGAAATTCCCCCAAGGTAACATCTCCCCAGTCTGACTGGAATGAATTGAGTCATGTGCCCATGACTAATCAGAAGAATGGGTTTGCTTGCTTGCATTAAACCAGTCTGGAGGGATGGAAGAGATGTAGGGAGTCAACTGAATGACCACATTCTGTGAGAGGTTGGGAATTTGGTAATGAGCACATTGACCGCCCTCCCCCCACCGCCCCCCGGTGCCTCTGGAGCTGTGTGATCACAGAGCTGGGTGATGGCAGTGCCCTGGATCCTGTGGCATGAGCAGGGGCTGTGTCACCGCCTTCCTGACACCTGCCTGTTGGAGGAGCAGAGCAGCCACTGCAGTGCTTAGTTTCTAATAAAGGCTCATATTAGCCAGGCCCCATGTCATGTATGCCAAAACACATGTAGGTGAAATATGTACGTTTCTAGGTGCTATCATCCCCCTCTGTAAAGATAAACCTCAAATGTTTAGTGCTTCCCTTAAAAAAAAAATTAGCAAGTTAAAAAAATACCACAGGCGAATTCAGGACTCGGCCTTTCTGCTCACTGAGAACTTTACTATCATGTTAGGATGTCAGAGGTACGTGGCTGGGAGTCCCACATGTGTTGCTGGGGACTCCAGTCCAGAGGATGTAACAGGAGTTTGAGAATGTAAAGAGAGAATCTGTGGCCAAATACATTCCATAATGCTAGGTAAAAAGGAGAAACAGGTTTCTCTGCCCTGGAGCTCCTGAGAGCTCTCCCCACACCTCACAAGCAGCCTGGGAGAACTGCCAGTGACCTCAGGGCACCTCTCAGGGTGACGCTGGCTTCCCTGCTCACTCTGCAAGTGCTGCCGGTTCAGCAAATCCGCACATGCAGCCTGTCCGGATCAGACTCGCTGTGTGCACCACACAGCCATTTTTCATATCCGAATGTGACTAGAAGACCCCAGTCTTATATAAACGTTTACAGAGGACGTCCTGCAGGTCTGGAGGTTTGTGTCTTTTTTGTAGTCAAGAATCAGAATTAAAAGATTTTTTTTTTTTTGCTAAACAGCGTGCCTTATGGCATTCTCCATGAGGGAAGGGAGAAATGCGACTGGCTCATCCCAGGCATCAGGTCCGTCTGCCAGCTTGTTTGTGGTGACCGCTGAAACCAGACTCTCACACGGCACTAACACACGCTGCCCTGCAAGCTGGCCGAGTCTCTGTTTTAGGGGTGTCTTGTTTCAGTTTCTTGGCACCACATTCAATCATAAACATTCACAGTAATCTGGTCAGTGTTTAAGAGGATCTTCGACATGAATTCTTTGCAAATTTTCAAAGATCTGTGGATTATGTATTTACTCAATACATAGACCCAAATGATGAGAGGTCCATGCTTAACTGTGAACATTTTTATAAGTAAATGTAATGAGAATTGAGTTATATTATACACAGTTTTATGAAAGTTTTTGATTCTTTTAAGTATCTACCAATGATTGATGTTTCTTTGCATGTTTTGTGACTGTTTGCAGGTTTTACAGGCTTAAGTGGGCAGAGGGATGTAACAGGGACGCCCCGGTGGTGCCAGCCCATTGTGGGGTTTTAGGATGACCACTGGGAAGTACGGCAAAGCAGGCTTCCATGATGGGTATGTGCCTTCAAAACAATCTGTAAACAAAAATACCTCGGAGGAAGAAAAAATCCAGTATTCACCCTGATTGGTGTGGCTCAGTGGACTGAGCACCAGCCTGCAAATCAAAGGGTTGACAGTTCAATTCCCAGTCAGGGCATATGTCTGGGTTGCGGAACAGGTCCCTAGTAGGGGGTGGGTGTGCGAGGGGTGACCATACATTGCTGCTTCTCTCCCCCTCTTTCTCCTTTCCTTCTCCCCTCTCTAAAAATAAATAAAATCTAAAAAAAAAAAAATCCAGTATTCTTTTCAAGCTGCTCATTGCACTCCTAACCAGGTCATGGAAATGCCCTAAGAACACATAAGGCTACAGAATGGTTTTGAAACAGCTCACGATCTGGAAATGTACCATGTTCTAGAATGTACTGCAGGTCCTTCCTGGGTCTCATCCTGGGATGTTATTTCCAGAAAGGTGTAAACAGTCTCCTTACATTTCTGTTCAGGACCCTGGCTGGGAGGAGAGGCTCTGGTGTCACGTGCTTTCACCTCTCCCTCCTGCTGGGGGCTAGCACAGATTTAAACCTTCGTTCCAGGTGGGAGGGAAGTTAAGCGGGCTGCCTCCTTCCTCATGTTTAGGGAACGTACAGGAGCTGGCAGGCGGGCACAGCCACATGGTGAGGACTTCAGTGTGTTAATGCCTGGCAGAGCTAGGCTTATGAAACAAGACAAAAGCATAAAATGCAGCCAAAGGACAGAATGTCTCTCTCTGGGTTTCCACTTTCAGAAAAATACAATCTCGATGGCAATAACCAAGAAGCACGGGTAAATATTTCCAAGCAGGTGGACATGAGGACCAGAAGATATATTGATAGAAAGAACCAATGCAGACCTCATTCAGCTTTCCTTGCCTGGGGAATGTCCAGTTACAGCGAACGAGTGGGAGACACGGAGCCTGGTAACCAGGTACTGAGTGTCGCAGGGCTCAGTGCTGCGGTGTGCGGACAGACACTCCCCTTAGCACCCCTCCCCCGGACCACCAGCAGGCAGAGCAGTCACGTCCACAGTCCATGCCCTGTATGTAACCCAGATCTCCAAAGAAGGCCATGAGTTCATTTAAATATTTTTCCCACGTATTTTTCCATTACCTTTCACAAGTTTAAAAAATGGTCTGGAATCAAACTTTAGTTGATAGTCTTCCCAAAATTCCATTGTATGCTAAGGTTTTACCAAACAAGACAGATTTTCTTTGGTAATGCATGCCGGGGATAAGTTGTGAATGGAATGGCACCATATGGATGTCCATCATCAGATAACTTCAGAGCAGCACCCACAGACTGTGCCTGTATGTATGGACTGAATGTTTGTGTCCCCCTTCCATATGTGGAAGCCCAGTCTCCAGTGTGACAATATGTGGACCATGGGTCTTTACAGATAAAAGGTTAAACGAGGTCATAAGGGTGGGGCCCTGAACCAATAGCGCTGGTGTCCTCATAAGAAGAGACACATCGGAAGTTCTCTCCCTCCCTCTCTCCGCCTCTCTACGTGTTCACACAGAAGAGGTCACATGAGACACAGTGAGATGGCAGGCTCCTACAAGTCAAGGAAGAGGGCTTAGAATGAAACTTACCTTGCTGGTGCCTTGATCTTGGACTTCCAGCCTCCAGAACTAGAAGTAAATTTCTGTTGTTTAAGCTGCCTAGTCTGTGGTATTTGTTATGGCATCATGAACTCACTAATATATTACATGAGCAAGCACACCTCTCCCTTTGGTGCCTGGATTACTAATGATAGTTATAATAACTCTAATAATAGATTTCTCATTTAGCGATCACTTGCTATGCATCTGGCATTGATGATCACCCTTAATTTTTTATTCATTTAATCTTTTCTTGAAGGTAACTTTACATTTAAGTTCTTGGCATGTCCTGGGTTATAATGGCCAGGTAATCTTGCTTGTCTTCTTGAGGACAGCATGTTGACATGATGTTACTTAGTTGAGGTCCAAGATAGAAAACCGGGCTACAGCCTCAATTGTATATATTTAATTTCCCTTTAGATTTACATAAGTTTAATAAATTGTATTTCCATTTTATTTTAGTATTGAGTGCTTGTGAAAATCCTTCGGGTAAAAGCTGATCATGCAAGTCTTCTGGGTTTGTGTGTCTATTCACACCGTGTTTGTACAAGGCCATCCCAGTGGGAATTGGTATAATGCGGTCACTTATGCCATGGGAACTGTGGGGACAGAAGGAAAAAAGCCCCATCTGGAGATCTTTCCCACAGTAATAACACTTTTCTCTTTAATTACTTCATTCATTTGAGCCTAGAAGATTCTAAAAGATTTTGCGTTGAGTTGGTGACACCTTGCTTCTTTCACTACCTGCTTTGTCCCAATGGGGAGGTATATGGGACCTGGGAACAGGTTGTTGCCGCGTGAGCCATGGTACTGGCATCCAGATAGAAACAGTGGGCCAAGAAGTGTGTCAGAGCTGAGGAGAAGACATGCGGAAGTGCCAGGGCCTTGCCCCATCGACTCTTAAAGCAAGATCCAGGTTGGGTAAAACCCTTTGCTCCACTCTTCAAATGGCCCTCACACAGGGCTACCTCTCTCTCAGCTTCACATCTGCACCTCGCCCCTCTCCTCATTGCCTTCTTACTTCAGTTCATTTCAGCCATTACACACTCTTAGATCATTCATGTGGCTACTGGTCCTGGGGGTGGAAGACAGAGACAGAGTCTCCATGCTGTACCATATGGTTTTATCACTAAAGGTTGCCAAGCCAGTCTTGCTGAACCATATTTACCCCTCTGTGGTCGCAGGTGATGTATTTCACAATGTTGTGCAGCTGAGCCATTAGGGCTGCTTGGTACAGGACAACGTAACTGACACAGTCACATCTCTCGACACAAAATGTAGACCCACAGCCCCTCGGGGGGTTGTTCTCCTGGGTGGATGCCAGCATTGCCAAGACATTTCCCAGGTGTAGCCTGATCATCAAAGTAGAGTTGATTTGCAGGAATGAGCCTTTACTCTTTGAACATAAACCTTTAATTTTCTTTCTTTTCTAAATATAGTCAGAGTGAGGTTGTGATTATCTGGAAGACACTGGAGCATGTCAGCATCATTTCATTTAAAAACCAAGTTCAATAGTCAATTCTAACAACCTCACTTAAGTGGTTCTAAGACTAAAGAAATCTATGTTCCTGTCTAGAATCTGTGACTAATTTGTTTGTTAAATTGGGCCAGCAATTGAACTGGTATCTTTGCTTGCCTTGATCTGCATTTGGGTAAGAACTGGAAACATCAAATATTGGGTCTAGAATGTCAAAAGAATCACTCCAAAATCTATTATTAATGACAATGAAAATTTGTCAACTATAGCTTCAGGTACAAAACTAACAACTTTTTTCTGCATTCCTGTGCCGTCTATCATTTTTCTTTTTGTTCCTCTGTCTCTCTCCTCTTCCATCCCCTCCTTCCCTTCCCTTCTCCTTCTCTCTTTTCCTCTCTTCCTCTCTTCCTCTCTTCCTTCCTTCCTTCCTTTTCTCCTTCCTCCCTTTATTAAACCAATATGTCTTATATGCCAATATTATGTTAGGCCTCAGAAAAACAAAGATGAAAACTCATGTTTTCTGTCCTCACTGAGCTCCTTGTCTTCTAGAGGACCTCCATTTGATACATGAACTATGATAAAGACTGTTGTGGAAATCTGCACAGGTAACTGCAGGAATATACAGAAGGCTGACCAGGACAGGGCTTATCAGCATCCCATATACCTCTTCTGGAGTTTAATTCTCAAAGGCTGAAGGAAGGTTGGGTGGAAAAAGGACGAGGAGGAAGTCAGGGTTATCCAAGACTATGGAACATGGTGCGCAAAGATGCTGGTCAGACCCTGGAGTGTTGAGGCAACACAGTTACTCAAGGTGGAGCTTGGGGTCCAGCTGGATGTGAAGGAAAGAGGGATACACACACAGGCTGAGCCAGTTTTGAAGGACCTAGTTTTCTCCACTCAGAAGTCTGGAATTTATTGCAAAGGGAGCTACAGAGGGATTTTAAGAGGAAACAAGCCCCCCACCCCCACCCCCAGTGTTGTATTTAGAGACACGTTAAAAAAAACTGAACCTATCCAGAGAACCTCTTAGGAAGCTGTTGTAAAAGCCCTGACAAGAAGTGAGGGTATCAATACCCATGCTACTCTGGAATGAGATGTTTCAGATATAGAATCTCCTGACCTTTTTCACTAAATAGGCCAAGAATGGGAAGTGGAGTTCTCAATCCAGTGGGCATCTACTGAGATTTCTTTCTAAGGAGCTGATAGATCACATACAATGGTGTTAAGGTCCTTGACAAAGCCTTCTTTCCACCAAATATCTTCCTCACTAGATCCTGAGGTCTTGAGTTCAAACAGGAGCATCTTATATGTGTGCCCTAAAATAAAAACATCCCTGAGAGTCATCCAAGCCTATTGGCTCATACTAATGGGGAGGAGACCCTGATGAAAGGGACAGTGGGGCTACTGTACCTGGACAAGCACCAACTTTGGGTGCCACCTCAAACGTGGCCCAGATCTCATATCCACCTCCCAGCATTGCACAGGATTTGTATCTATGCTCACGTGAGTTGCACAGAGAAGAGAAACTGAAAGACACCATCTGACCTCAACACGTGAGTGAACCCAAGCACAGAGGACAGTCCATAGTCTGAAGACAGTAAGGTGGGGCCAAGCAACGTCTGTCAAGGAACAGAACTTAAGGGGTGATAGTTGGCACCCAGAAAACCTTCAGAAATGCTTGTGGCGGATTCCGGCCCGCAGAATCCGCCGTGGGGTGGACTTGGGCCTGAAGCATCAATGATTCACACACAAAGACACATTATGAGATGAAGCCAGGGTCACGGGCATTTTCTCCCATTATCATAGGGAAAAAAGCCTCGTGGCTTGCCCAGCCAGGGTTTTTATTAGGGGCATTAGCAATTAACATAGGATTG
>PVJI01012126.1:0-52987 GCA_004026765.1 Micronycteris hirsuta | reverse complement strand
ACAGGACCGGAGGAAGACACCACACAGAAATAAAGCCGCGGGCACGTGGCTTGCTGCGGCCGCATGATGGTCAAGGGGTGCTCACCACCCAGTGCAGCTCCCCGTGGGAGTCAGAACGCCGGTAGGCTGCAGACCGTGTGATCAGACACAGTTGTAACACCTACAGTCCTGGAGTTAGTGTTGCGCTGACCTTGAACTTCCCCTGCGGCATTTCCCACCGCAGTGAACAGCACTTGCGGAGGGCAGCACAGACACCGCAGAGGCGGCAGCGTGGGAAGAAGAAGGAGCGTGGGTAAATGGAAAGGGCAGGAAAGGGAAACAGGCCTTGAAGCACCATTTCCTGCGGTGAAGTGCCTCAGTCTACCTCATAGAAACGTCTACCCAATACATGCAAACTTGCCAATGACGATGCTAATTATTGCATAGCCTGCGTACTTTGACCTCCTTGGCTTTGACTTTGAAAGGTCCAAGGCTGAGGCCAGCAGGACCATGGCAGAGGCAGCCACAAGCCACTGCTAACTGTCCAGAGTCAATCATCAAGCCACGCAGCAGGATGAACCCAGCTAAAATGTCATGGGTGTGCATTAACACTCTGCCTGGGAATTCAGGAAGGTGCCTTCAGCATGGGGGAACAAGAGCAACTTGGGGTGTGAAGGACCTTAGAATCCTAAGGAACAGACCGGAGACTGTAGAAGCGACGGCTAGAGTGGGTTATTGGTGTCCAAGATACCGCCTGAGAAAATAATCTACAAATCCGTGAATTACCCTTAAGCCACACGTCGTTAGGTTATTCCCTAATCGCTCTGCACTCCTCGGGTCACCAGGAAATTCACGGGCATGTTCGCTCTCCGAGTGAACCTCGCCTGCTGTGAGGCACCAGACCGGGAACTCTAACACACTAAGTTTGAAAGGACAAGTAATAGCTAGAAAAGTATTAACATCTTGATTAAGTTCTCTCCCCCAATGAAAGACAGCATTACCGAAATATAGAAAAAATTCCAAAACCTTGCAAAATCGCTTCCCTACTCTCGGTGTTGGCCTGGCACTTGGTTCCTATTCACACAAAGCGCAAAAGCCTCCTTTTGAGTTGACAGGCAGCTTCCTTAGCCCTGTAGCCCGTCTGCTCTGGACAGGGGGCAGGGACGTCCTCGGGCTCAGGGCTGTAGACAATGCAAGTTGCTGATCTCTGTATTCTGCTATAAACACACACACACTTTCCTGACTGGAGAGTGACCGAATGGCCTCTCTGCCCCCACCCCCGGCTATGTCGCAGAGTTGTGCTAATACCAAGCTCGAGCTGCACACACACACATGGGCATGTGTGCACACACACACATGGGCATGCATGCACACGTGGCTCCCGCACACACTTGGGGCAGTGGCGACCCACCGCCCACCCACACAGAGCAGCTCTCCGAATGCCTGGCTGCCCCTGCAACAACTCCCACCCCACCCCACCCCCGACACTCCCAACGGTGCTGCCCATCAAAGTGCAGAGCTGAACCCTCCAAGGAAACCCGCCACCCAGTTAAAGACTTCCCCGGGTCAGGCGGTGGCGGAGGGGGGGACGGGGGCAGGGGCAGGCCCGGGCCGGGCACGGACAGGAGCACAGGCCATGAGGTGACATCAGCTGTGAGTGCAGCCGTCCTCATGCAAAGGTGAAGAACCTCTGAAGCCAACCAGAGGGCTGTCCTGACACTTGGACTAATGGTCACCCCTTTTAATTAGCTCCTCTTGTCTCTGCAGGTTCCAAAAACCCATCACTGGCCCCCACCCCCCCTCCCCCGCCACCGTTTTCTCTCCTGGGGTGACAGGGCAGGAGCAGGCACCGGGCCTGCCCAGCCACTTGCACTGAGTGACCACACGTGACCGGAGCTCTTGCACTGACCTTGCGCAGAAGGAAACAGATGCGCTCAATGTTCCTCAGCCGTTCCCTCTGTCAGGATGCATGGGAAAGAAGGGAGAGCGAGGGTTAGAGCGAGACAAGCCCGACATTGAGCCCCAGTAGAGGAGGCCGAACCCACCAGCAGCCCCTCCCAGCCAGACGGCTTGCGTGCTCCCACCAGTGGCTTTTCCTAACAGGAGCTCTTCCATCTCCCTTGTCAGAGTTGCCTGCTCCTAACAGCACTCCCCAGCAAACGGTGTGGGCCCAGCTTCCCTCTCAGCCCAGCAGAGGTGTCTGGCACTTTTTTCTGCAGGCCAAGCCTCTCTCAGCCTCCCGGTACCATAAGATGCTCAGACTGCTGGCCGGGCACCAATGGCCTAAAGCCTGCAGCCAGTCCTCCCGAGGACTTCCCGCTTGGGTCTCAAAGAGCAGAACTGCCCTGATTAGTGTCTAAGGAAGAGACATGCTCTGCCCGTGGGCTTTGTTTTTCTAAAGGGCATGTGTTTAAAGGACGTAATCTCTCCACTACATTAAGCCAGCAACCGTGCCCCTTTTCTAGCCGAGAGCTGAGACTTTTCATGCCATCCAAGCTCATCTCCCAGGCCCAGCTCACTGCCGAGGAAGATGCTGGGCAGGAGAGGACGCTCACACCACACACTAAACGCTCCTCCCGTTCCCTGCAGTGACTTCCTTGGCTTCTGAAGCCCCTGTGAGCACAGCTGGGGCCTCTCCGGTGCTTCCTTCAACACCAAGGCAGTTTGGCTGCCATAGACGTGGTGAAGGCAGTGAGACTCCTCAGGGGCCGGAGAAGACATGTGGCTGGGACACTTCGGTTCCCCTAATCGAAGCACAAATACAGGGATTCCTGTGGGCCCTTTAAGCCCAGAGGAAAGAGCCCAGGTCAGGACAAATTAGTGAACACATGGCAAGGAAGAGAGACCACAGGCTCCTCGATGTGTGTGAATATGCACACACGCGATGTGTCCACACACACAGAGGCGGGTGTCAGGGCTGCCCACGTGGAGAGTAACGGGCAAAGGGTGGGAAGCCAGGCATGACTGGGTGGTACAGGTCACACATGAGTGCCTCCCCCAGCACGCCGGAGTCCCTGCAGGACACCTCTCGTGGCCCTCCTGTGGTACTGAATGCCCAGCAGTACGTGGAGGGGGAGGGGCAAACAAGAGGAACTAGGAGTGAAACAGAGCATTTCTCCTCCTTCCCACATCCTGGGAGGGGTCGAGCCAGAGGGTCCGACAGTAGCTGCAGCTTCAGGGGCTGTTAGCCCAGAGCAGCAGCGGGCCTCCAGCACGTCCATTCAGAAACGCATCGCACCGTTCGGCAGCTCCTTGGTTCTTCCATGGCTGTTGTCCCCGCCACGGAGATAGCTTTTTCAAGCCACCTGGTCCCAAAATGCCACTCAATTCAGGGGCTCGACAGCCAGCCCTACAGAGCCTGCAGATGAGTTTAACGTCCTGCCGGGGAGTGACAGGAGAAGAACTGGGAAGTGTGTCTAACACTCTCCCATTGAAGGTCTCCTTGGACCGTTCTGAAATCTCAGACAAGAGGCTTCCTTCCCCTGGTGGTTTCCATCTGTCCATGCAAGGTCTGGTCTCCAGAGCCTGGGCCACGTAACTGGCTCACTAACTAATTAGAAGCGTGGGTTCAGTAAGAGGGGTAAGGAGTGCAGGTCCTTCTTCTATGCTACACAGCCTCACCCTCCGACAGCCATTCATTCTCTCATCCAGAAACTGTTACTGCGAGCCTGCTGTGTGCAGGCTCTGTTCCGGCCCTGACCTCTCGGGGCGGCTCCGTGGCACTAGTGCTGGTCCTGACTCTCCTTGTTCCATGCGCTAAGGAACGCGCGTGGCGAGAGGAAACGGGCTCCGGGGCATGCCCCGGGGTTCCCCCAATCAACCGCACCCCAGGGTGGGAAGTGCATGACAGAACTGAGTGGCAGGACAAATGTCTTCACCAGCAGTTGCCCTGGGACCATTCAAGAGGGATCTGAGCGTCCTAAGTGGGCCGCTTTCTAATTTGAGCTCAAATAGTTAGGAGGGAGGAAAGGGAGCTTCCCTGGAATTCCAGACTAGAGCGGCTCTGGGCACCTGGCAGATATTGACCAGCCAGATATGAATGTTGGTGCCAAACATAGAAACGTCCAGGAAGAAGGAAGCTCTGGGCCGCCCTTCCAGGTCTGGGGGAGCCAAGCCAGCACAGGTGGGTAATGGAAACACAATGGGTTTCAGTAACGACACAGTCACAAAATACAGTGCATGTTCAAGGGGGACTTAGTGGTTCGTTCCAGCAACAGAATTCGGCTTTGCACATTGGACTTTGAAAAGGCTTGTCTGTTTCAGAGAATCAAAGGGTGTGGTGCAAAGGAGCCTCGGGTTTTATAAAATCAAGTCTCTTAAAGAGGCAACATTGAGCAAAGGATGAGAACACAGGCCTTGCGCCAGGCCAAGCTGGGCTCCAATCCCAACCCAAGTGCACGGCCCTTCTTCAGGGGGCCTGCAGCTAAGAACGGTCCCTCTGTCCCTGTCAACTAACGAAGGCTCAGGAGGCATCGCACCAGGAAACCCTGGGGTCCTTGCTGCGACTCGTGACGGAAAAGATGAACAGAGGACTCCAGAGCCTGGAAGGAACGCCAACGACACATTGGCCCAGTGAGCTGGATGGAGACACACATGTGAATGGACTGTGTGTGTGTGCGTGTGTATGTGCACGCATACGCACACACGCTCTCCATCCTTTGAGCCCATTGGGGCTGGTCTGCAATGCATCTGGAAAAGGCTCTGTCCACACATACGGCCGGCCCCTGGCTCTGGGACGTGGGGCCAGCATGACCAGAGACAGCGGACAGCCGACCCCATGCCACTCAACAGAGGGGATGTCCTCCTCCTCCCCCTGCATCCCCACCTCTTCCTGCATCTACCCGGGGTGCGGGCGGCAGGCTCAGCCAGAGGAGCAGATGGGGCGGTAAGACTCGGGGAACAGCATGTGCTGAAGCCGGGCCGGACAACCAGACTCCATGAGACTCCCCACTTCGGGCCCCAGGGCCTCTCCAGGTGAGTGCTCCCGGGGCGGTGAGTGCGGGGCTAGGGGCTTCGTGCATGAACCCACCCTGCGAGGGCGAACATGACCACTAAGGACGCTCCTATACCCGGCCCAGCAGGGGGACAACAGATAGTTCTCCTTGTTCAAGGGTGAGTGGCCAAAACACGCGAATACCAGGCCTTGAGGACTCAACAGACCCCAGCGCACCTGGGTTCTTGGGACTGCCATGCTTGACTCACAGGATAAATCAAGACCTCAGCAGACCTCAAGAACAGCAAGTCTGCTCCGCAGCCTCAAGCCGGGCGTGGAGGGGCAGTCAGGGCCGAGACTGTTCTTCACTCATCCTGCCGTGGAGACCTCACGCTCCTCCCCAGGCCCTGGCTGCCCTGTGGCGACACCGCGCTTCCCGCCACCAGCACCCTCCACTCACCGCATGAACGGGGTTGCACTGGTCTATAGGGCTCTTAAAATCCGTCCTTAACTCGTCAAAGGCAATGATCTGAAACGAAACACACCGAATGGCGACATTAGTGCACAGGTGGGTTCATACAACGTGCCAAAAGCTTCCCGGGGATTTGCTTCCACGTAACACAGGAGCAGGAAGAGGGTGTCAGTGACCCAGACCCGCCAGCAGTGGGTCGTTCTCGGGAGCTACTCGGGTAGACTGCACTCTTCTGTCTACTTCTGTGTTTACTTAAAAAATCCCCAAAATGGGAAATGGAGAAGGTCTGGTCTAAGGGTTCATACTTGCAACTTGTAGATAAATAAGTCCTGGAAATCTAACACACAAGACGGCGATTCTAGACACAAAACTGTATTATCATAACAATTAAGAGAGTAGATCTTAATTATTCCTGATGCTAGAAGAAATGATGATCATGGGGTGGCATGGAGGAGTTAGCTAGTGTGAGAGTGGCAACCATGTTGCAATAAAAATGTATCACCTTAAACTCACACCATGTTGTAGGTCAGATATACCTACATTTTTAAAATCCCCAAAATAAAGCCTCTTAAGCTTTCTGTGCTTGACAGATGATGGTGACAGCAGGTTGGGGGTTGGGTAAAGGCATAAAAAGTGCACTTTTGGCTTCTCTCATCACAAGAAGAAGCTATTGTTTTCTTATCTTTTGTTTATTTTGGCAGAGATGCCAATCAGAAGTAAAATGGACAGATGTCAGGAAAAGAACAAGCAGGCAGAGCTGACGGTCACAGAAAAGACCCCATCTGTGGCTGCCCACAGGCTGGATCACCAACTCCTGGACAGTCAAGGCTTCTCAGCTTGGCCTTTTGGGTCAAGTTCATTCTGGACAGAGACTCAAAGCTCCCCAGAGAGCAACAGTTACCCCTTTGTCTGGAAGGGAGAAGGTCAGAGGTGACCTTCTCCAGGCCCAGAACGAGGCATAGCATATCCACAGAAAGAACTAACGAAAGGTGAAGCTCCCCACCCTGGCCACCTTGCCCCCGGAAGGGTGACTTAGTGACAGAACAAGGTGGTATTTGGCCAGTGGGCTGCACAGGAATGGACATAGCAACCCGCCCCCCAGGACTGCACATCCTGGGGGCCCCGAGCACTTGGGCAGAACTGCCAGAGCAATGCAGCCAGCACAGCACCGCCGCGCCCCTGTTCCAGCAACCCGGGGCTGGGAGTGTTTCCCGCTGCCAAGCAGGCGTGATTCAAAAGCAGTCGGACATCGTCCTGATTTCAATTCTCCCGCAGAATCAGGAGAAAATTCCAGTATAATTTGTATTCGATAGCCACATTCCCACATCATCCCTTACCAGGCAGCTAATTATCCAGCCTGTACTCAAGCCCTTCGGTAACAAGAAACTAATTGCTTACTGAGGACGCGTACCCCACTCCTGGCTACCTCTAATTAACCATTATCTTCCTGTACCAGACGCACACAGGCCTCCCCGAGGCTGCCACCACCGTCCAAGCCAGGGTCAGCCGAGGGCAGCCCGCGGGCCAGATCCGGCCTGCCCCCCCCCCCACCGTTCTGGGACAGCCCGTGAGCCGCAGAGTGGTGTTCACGCTTTTAAAATAGCTGGAAAAAATCAACAGAAGAAGAGTATTTTGTGATGTGTAAAAATCATATTGTACTAAAATTCCAGCTCCCACAGAGTTTGATTGGAACAGAGACACAAGCACCCTTTTACACACCGCTCCTGCTCACGCTCACACTACAAGGGCGAAGCCCAATGGTTACCGCAGACACCACGTGGTCTGCGGAGCCCCAAATAGTTACTGCCGTGTCTTTTGCCCCCACCCAAAACTGCCAATCCCGGTCTACTCTTTCATTGGCCCTCTAGAGCTGCACTGTCCAATAAGGTGTTCACATTTGGCTACGTAAAATTAAATTTTAATTAGTTAAAATTAAATTAAAAAATTCAGTTCCCACATGTTCATCGCTCAAAACCCACACCTGTCTAGCAGCGATTACACGGCATTGCAGGAGGTTCCAGGGCACAGCTCCGCTTCAGGGGGCAGACCCCGCTTCCAGGAAGTGCCCGTGAGGACTGTCCACTGCCAGGGACCCGGCTCTCTCCAGCCCAGGTTTCTGCAAACCGGCGCTCGGTTGCCTCGTCATCCTCAGAGCCCTGCACTGCCCTTCCCGGTAGATGTCTGTGCTGAAATGGCAGTCAGAACCAAACGCCATATTCAAGGGGAGGCCGGCTAGCAGAGAGAGTAAAAGTGTCGGTCACCTCCTCTGCGCTGTCACCTTTGCCTCTGTTAATGCAACCTGACAGCATTGGTTTGGGGACCACATCGCACCCCTGCCTTCATGCTGGCCCTGCTTGCTTGAAAGCTGTGGGTCTTTTTGCCTGCGCTCAACTCACCTCATTCTGCACGCACCGTGTTAGGTTTGGGGACCTAAGCGCAGAAACGGATTTATCTCTTTAGCTCCTCCCTATTCAGTCTGGTCCGTCGGTTCAATCTGCTGAGACGTGATCTGTCTCCCAACTACTAATCCTAGTGGGCATGATGTCCTCAGCGTCCACATTCACATCCACCCTGACATAAATGCAAAGCGAGCAGGACAGAGGGCAGAGTCCTCGACCTCTGACAGGCTTCTTACTGTTTAATACTTCAGTCACCTGCAAGGCAGGTACTATTGCTGCTCCCACTTTAGAGATGAAGGAACGGAGGCCAAACGAGGTCAAATGACTTGCCCAGGATCACTGCTCTGGGGTCAGGGGTCAAAGCAAGGCCTCTCGTCTCACCGCAATGAGGACTAAGTAAAACAATGCCCAAAAGGCACTGGGCACAACGTCAGTCTCGATCCCTGCAATTACTCCCATCACTGCAGTCCAGCACTCTGCAGACGTCGGGGCCCCGCCTGCCTGGCTCCCTGACGCTCCTCCCACCCTGGCCTTCAGAACTGTCGTCAGCTTCCCACAAGCCAGGGGAACCAGGCACTTCAGGGGAACACGGGGCAAGGGGATGGAGGTAGGAGCCAGGAGCAGCACCGCCGTGTGAAAGCAACGGCCGTCCTGTCCAGCGGGAGGCTGGGACCAGCTGCCTCAGGACCAGTCCCTAGACCTGGGCAATGAGTACAAATTGGGAAACACAGGGCATGGCTTATGTACCGGTGTCTCTGCCAGAATTTGAAGACCTAGCTGGTTCCAACTTTGCTTCCCTGGTCCCGTCTAGTTAACAGCAAACAATGACACCCCAGAGCCAGGCACTTCTGGGACAGAAGCCAAGAGAGCGGGAGCCGGGGCAGGCCCAGCCAGCTGGCTCCCGCTGACACTCAGCAGAGTGTCCTGGGCTCCAGCTGGCGGCCGTCCTGGTCAGGGTAAAGTCCAGAGCAGAGGGGCCGTGGAGAAGGCCCATACACTCTGCAGCCCCGTGGGGGATGTGGGAGCAGCCCCTCTGAGGAACATGAGCAGTGAGGGAGGAGAGGTGGGGGCGGCAGCCTGCAGCATTCTGGGGCCTCCCTGGTCCCACTTGGGCAGCCACAGGCCCCTGCTCTTCCCGGCCCCCGACTCAGCCGGCCCGCCCAGCACCGCCACTGGCCACTTCAAGCAAACCTGAAACTCAGAGCCTGCTGTTCCCATAACTGTTGCAGCCCCAGGCTTCACCTTCCCACCCCCCCATGCCCCATCCAGGCTCATGCTTGCTCTGGCGTTCCCAAACATGAGACTTCAGGAGCAATTTGTGGCCCACGTGGTTAGGTGACCCTCCACACACCCCCTTGGTCTTCAGCCTCCCCTAGGCTCTTGGAATCACTTCTCTTCCCAGTCCCTGTGTCCGCAGCTCCTCTAGGCAAGGAAGTGCCCCCTCCAGTTCCCAGGCCAGCAGCACCCCTCAACCAGCCTGGCCCAAGCTTTGGAGGAGTGCACACCCAAGAGAGAGTGTGGACATGCATCGGGGAGGCTCCCACACCCCAAAGTATCTTCCCGGAAAAACCATCACCGTTCGTTCTCCCATTTCCCAGGCCCGTGGTAGGAGCTGGAGGAGACTCTACAGAAAGCGAGGCAGCCAAGGCACTGGCCTTCACCGGCGACAAAGGCTCTGTCCTCGACCAAACCTCAACTACACTTCAGCCTTGGGCTTCCGTGTCCACCCTGGCAGAGTCCAGTGTCAGTGAGAATCCCGCTAAATTGGTTTAGGGAGAATCCCCACCTTGATATCTGATCATCTGGCCGGCCTCCAGCAGGAAGCCTATCAAGTCACTCCCGGAAGAGTCCCCTGCCCTGGAGGGCTCCCCTTAATCATTTCCCAACCACCAACCCCTCCACCCTGCTCCTTGGTTACAAATCCCCGTGTGTCCCTGCATTCAGAATTGCGCCTCATCTCTCTCCCGTTACAACAGTCTTGAACGAAGTCTTCCTTACCAACCTTAACAAGTGTCAGCATGCTTTTTTCTTGAACCTCATTCTCTTGGATTAACTCTGCGAAAGCAACAGCCTCAGGGAATAGCCGCCTGTTAAGGAGGCATTGGTGCTCTGAGTGTGCGTGTGCGTTCTTCCATCGGACTGAAGGCGGCGTGTAAAAAGGGAGGCAGGACTCCCAGCTCCGGACCAGAACGTAAAACTGTACAAGTTGGTTGTGGTGCGTTGCTTTCTGCTCGTTTTGAGATCAGGGTCAGAGGGCGAATCAACCCCACTCTGTGGCTCCTGACACACTGACGTCATAACCGGAGCGAGGCCCTCTCTTACTCATGCATTCACGTCCTCTTGTCCTACCCGCCCTTTCCCTCTGCCCTAGGCGATTACTGGTTTACGTTTCACATGCGCCTTTCTTTACTGCGTTCTTACAAAGTATGTATCTGTTTGTGTGCACGTAATTTTAACGGACCTAACTTGTGTCTCGTTCTCTCTCCTACCTTTCGCACTCGGCCGTGTGGTCAAGCGTGGCTGTTCTATTTTGTCTGCAATGGGACACAGAGATTGATTTGACCTTTGCCCCTCAAACAAGGCTACAGAATCCCCACGCATGTTCCCTTAGGGATTGTTGTGGCAAGATCTTCGAGATTTGTACCTAGGAATCGAACTGCTGGGTCACGTGGTTGATGGTTTTTTAAACTGAACTAAGTACCCCCAGCTGCATCCCACACCCCTGCCCGCACTTGGCAGCTTCCAGCTTCTAGGTTTTATACCCTAATGGGTTTTAAGTAATCTTTTTGTTGTTTTAACTTGTATTTCTCCAGGTAGAGCATTTCTCCATGTAACTGTTAGTCTTTGGGGGTTCCTTTTCTGTTAAATTGCCTGCTTAGCTTCTCTGCCCATTTTCTATGGGATCAACTACCTTTTTTCTTTTGGATTCCCACTTGCTGCCGGTATATTATAGACGTGAGCCCTGCTTCAGTTTTAGGCACACGGAATACCTTCCCTCGTCTGCCACCTGTTAATTAACTCTGTCTGTGGCATCCCATTGAAAAGGAAATCAATCCATTTTTGCCTTAAAGTTTATACTTTTTAAAGTTTTATTTAAGAACTCCTTCCTTGCCCCTAAGACACAAAGAATCCACTAGGTTACAAGTGCCCTGGGGGTTACAGGATGCAATGCTCTAAGAGAGGAGTGGTTTCGTTTGGTTATTGCCCATCCCTAGCCCCTGGGTCAGGGCCGAGTACATGCTAGTTGCTGAATAACTATCTATTGCAAGAATGAATGAATGAATGAGTGAGTGAATCTACCCATCTTTATATCTGTGGCCTAGTGTTTGCAAAAAAATGTTAAATGAGTACAGGAAAAAATGTGAAACATTTTAAACTTCTCAAAATACTTTCATAAATACTTGCTGAGTGGATCACAACCACCCACCCAGGTCATCTGGCAGACAGGTCTTCCCAGGTGGGAAGGTGTGTGCTTAGCAGCAGATTATCTCCACGCCCAAGATGGCACCCGGGGGAAGCCGGCCTGGCTCCCCGAGTCACACGCCCACCCCTCAGGCAGCACGTCCAAGACTCAGAACCTCCATGCAGGCCACGCACCTCCAGAGCCACTGATGAACCAACCGAATTCACCCACATACACAAGTATGTAAGAATGCTCTACCTTCCAAAAACATTATTTCAGGTGGTATACTAGAAGTACATAGAATGGTGAAAAATACTTGAGAATAAAAATTAGATGCAGGAACAAAATTCAAAGTGACACAAAATGTAAATATTTAGAGGGGGAAACACAGACACACGAAGACCCCAAAGAGCCACATTAGTTGGCTTGAAATTTGGGACCCAAGGTGCCCAGAAGCTAAAAGGCAAGGAGAAGTTAGTTGCACCATTCTCGGAGTTGTCGCAAAGGAAGCACACTAGTTCCTCGGGGGAAACACACTGTCCCCAGCATTCACGTCGGAAAAGCACTTATTGCACGTGTTTTACCTCCAGCAGAGCGCACACGCGCACGGCGCAGCAGACGTAGCGACAGGCGTGAGGTTCTCCTGCAGCCTCCCTCGGTAACGTCGAGAACACAGCACAGAATCGCGACCCCGTGAGAACGAGTTCCGGGGGAGGCCAGATGAGACCGTACGTCCTGGTCTCGAACGTGCTTCAGGTGACCTTCCACTAACGCGTCTCCCAAGCAGGCCTCTGACCACTGGGGCACAGGGACATGGAGGTCAGGTTCCTCAGCAAAGACCTAGACAGACCCCAGGTGACCCGAGCTGCTCATTAGCAGTGGCTCTCCACAGCTTGGAGGTCCTGTGTGCTGACAGTGACATTGACAATGATTTGTGGAAATTGAGGAATTGAACCGGCTCCTCCCTCCTGCCTGGATGTCTACTTTCCTTCTGCCCAGAGGTGAGCTGTGCTGGAAAGTCTCCATCCACACCTCCAGATCCTTCTCCACACTTCTCCACCCGCCCGCCCATCTCCTTGCCCTCTGGCTTCCCACGTTGTTAGGCCAATCGGAGGCACCGGCAGAGGGCTGAAGGGCCCTAGCAGGTTACTTACTCCCCTCCCTGCTGGACTGTAGCTGGGCAGTGTCTCTGCTCCTCCACCTGAGGCCACAGCTCCAGTCAGGAGACATCCCACCCTACACCCCTCAGGAAGTTCAGGAACCGGCTCCCTCCCCTTGCCCCTTCAAATCCGGGCTGGTGACAGCGCCCCCTTCTGCTAGGTCCTGGTGCTTCACTGTCCCTGCGGATGGCTCCATCCCACCTCTCCACTGTAATCGGTCCTTTCGTGAAACTCTCCTTAATCACCCCCTCGGAATGTGCCATCTGTCTTCTCCGGGGGCCCTCACTGACACAAGAGCTGCAAGAGACCACAGGGTCAGGCCTCATTGCCTTTTCCAAAAGTTAAGTAAAGAAATACTCTGGAAACATTCCAGCACATGAACAGATCATGGGTCAAGTCCTCAACAGTCGGTACCAGAGAGAAGGAAACTATTTGGCCTGCGAAAATTTCAAAACAAGCACTACTAGTTACTAGTTGCCCTAGTTGCTCAGCAAAGGGTTTGTTTGTTTGTTTGCTTGCTTGTTTTTTAAATCTCAGTGATGCTGCTGTGGAATATCTGCCTGTGGACAATACGGCTTCCTAATGAATTCTCCAAGATGAAGTATTTGCAAAATGCTCCCTACAAAACACAAGGAAGTGACCCTGCTGTATGCAGTTATCGAATATAACCAATAAAAATTTTAGAATTAGGCTTCAATGGCCAAAATACGTGTGTATCGAGGCCACTCCTAGTTCATGACCAAATACAAAAAGAAAAAAACACTATCATCAGCATATAGAAGATGCTTGTTATTAAAAATACATAATAGCCCTGGCCAGCATGGCTCAGTGGTCGGAGCTCTGTCCTGTAACTGAAGGGTTTCGGGTTTGATTCCTGGTGGGGGCACATGCCCAGGTTGTGGGTGCATCCCTGGTCCCGGCACAGGACCCGGTCTGGGTGCATGTGAGGGCAACAAACTGATGCTTCTCTCACGTCAATGTTTCTGCCTCTCCCTTCCTCTTGCCCTCTAAAAAAGCCAATGGAGATGTCCCCAGGTGAGGACAAAAATATACATAAAGTAAAGACCAACAGCAAGGAGGCATGCATCCAGATGAGGCAAAAGCAACGGCACATCTTCAGCTTAGCTTAGAAGGGGAAGCGGGGCCGGAGCACAACAGCTCGGCTTTGCTCAGGACGGATACCCGATCTGGCAGCGAGCGGCAGAGTCCACACCGACCTGCAGGGCGGTGGAAAAGCGAGGTACCTGGGGGTTTACGTTGCGTTCACACAGCTCTGCCCATCACAGAGAGAAAGCTAAAGAGAGATGACGTCTTTTATTTTCTTTAACAGATGTCTTCATGAAGAAGCGTGTAAACGTGACCGATAAAAACGTGGAAGTTCCTAAAATCCAATTGTTCCTCATGTAAAGTACTGGTCTGAGACGGCGCAGGCCCATAATTTAAGGGAAAAAAAACATGAAATGTAGATGAGATGCCTAATAAACTGCAGTCACTTGTAAGGATAAGGTCCTCCCAGTTTGAAACGTGATTAGCCAAAAATAATTTAGAAGAAAAATGTAACCTCATCAAAAATTTATTTTTGCTATCAAAACTGGGCTGGTCACTCAACCAGACTGGCATAAAATGTTCTCCGTTCCCAGAGTCAGGCCTCACCGTTAGGGGATAAGGACACTTCTGGTGAATTCTCCTTCTGCCAGTTTCCACCGCCTTCGCCCTCTCGTGGCCCACCCGGGCAGGCTTAGGCGAGCAGAAGCCCGGGCACCCTGCACCCTCTTCCCCAGGGACAGGCAGCACCCAGCAGCCAGGCCCCACCAGCAGGAGCACCCGGATTGACTTTGCTCCGTGGACTTGCTTCAAAGTCCTGCTCCTTCTATGTGGATGGGGTTTGTGCAAACAGGGCTGAGGAATTACCCATGTAAATGGGGAAATAACCCCCAGAGCAACTTTACTGTTACATTTTTTTAAATGTCCCGGCTTTTCCAGTTGTCACTCCAAACTCACTTCCAACCAAATAAAGGGCAGCACGGAGGCAGCTGTCCACCGCGCCCGGCCGAGTTTATCAGTTTTGCTGTGTGCGCATGCGTGCACGCGCGGTCTCTATCTTCATGTTCCTCTCCCCCCTTCTCTTCTTCTCTCCCGCCCACCAGCGTCTGAACAAGCACGCAGGAAAACCGAGGACTTGTGCCGAGAGACCCCGACACCCTGACAAGCCTGTGTCTATACCGAACGCAGGGGCTCCCCACCTTCCTCCTCGCCTTTACCCAGGGCACCCTGACCTTCACCCAGGCGGTGGGTGGCCCGGCCTGAGGTTGGGGGGGGCCGCACCCCCAGGGTCCACCGGACAGCCGAGTGGCCTTCTCCTCGACCATCTTCTCCAGAGCCGGGCCCTGACCCACCTTTTCCTACCTCTCTCTTCCACGGAGACCATTTATGAGGCCTCCTGAGCCTCGTGCAAATAGCAGGCAGTTTGCGAATGGCCTGCCAATTTGCTAACAGTTTTTGTTGTCGTGGCTGTTGGAACTGGGGCAGTCCTTCCTTCCCCGGCCCTCCCCGACCATGTTTTGCCAACACGACAACCCCAGAGCCCCAGAGCCCCAGAGCCCAAAGCAGAGCTAACCACGAGGGCAGCAGGATCGGGGCTGCTGTTCTGAGGAAGGGACCGGGGCCAGGCCACTTGGCTCTGGTGCTTATTTGCATATGATTCCACATAAATTTGCATGTTGGTCTCCAGAGTCCTAATTCCAAGTATTTAAAATCAAATTGGTTAGTTTGTGTGGCTCCTTGGACGTTTTTATCCAATTTGCCTCCCTCCCTGCTTGGTCGGAGCCCAGGGACACTTCAATCCCGTTGAAAAGCGTGCCAGGCTGGCCTCTGCGTCCACCCTCACAGCTCCTGCTCCGATGCCAGCCCGCCTGCTTCCCTCCAAAGAGGACCTTTGTGGTTACTTTGGGTCCACCCCGATAATCCCCCATCTCTATGGCCTTCACTCAATCGCATCAGGCAAAGTCCCTCTTCCTACCAAGGTAGCACAGGCACAGGTTCCAGGGATAGTTCTCTGCCCTAAAACTCCGCTCGCCCTCCCTGTTCATCCCCCGCTCCCCCCAAAGCCTGGCAACCACTGGTCTTTTTATGTCTCCATAGTTTTGCCTTTTCCAGAATGTCACGGAGTTGGAATCATACACTGTGTAGACATTGCCGCTTGGCTTCCTCCACCTAGCAACATGCATTAAGGTTCCTTCAAGTGTTTTCATGGCTGGACAGCTGGGGGGGGAGAGTTTTTTTTAAAGTTCTGCCAAGTTTCAGAGCTTTACCTTCTCCTAGAGATTCTGACCCAACTCACTGCTTTGGTTCTTCCCTAACATTCAGTTTTGGGTGAGAACTTCCTGCAGCAGCTTTGGCCACACAGAACCAAGTCCCTGCCAGGAACCATGGAGCCAACTCCTGCCAACCCCTGGTCCGCAGGCCCAGGCAAGGGGGTGGTCAGACACTCCCTAATCAAAGTTCCTACCCCATGGACAAGCCCAGCTGGAGTACTGAATAAGAGTTTTCCCAAACGCATCCCAACCACGTGAACCCATCCAGCCATCTTCCTCCTCCTCTCCATCTGTCAAAACGCTCGGGCCCAGATAAGTGTCACCTCTCCATGATGGCCTCATCAGATGTGACCTTGATTTGGGCCTCCATCCCAGACCTCTGCTGCCATACGTTAGAGTTACAACCTTGGACGTCTGAGATACTTGAGGACTGGACCTTCATCATACTCTTTATATTCCCTGTACGTCCCAACACAGCGACCGACAAATGGGTGCTCGACAAATATGAATAGAATTAAACACAACCAGTTTCCCTAAAAGGCTACCCCACATAGAGCCAAAAATATCCTGCACATTGCCAAGGGCAAGAGATTATCTGCTTTATGAATTATACATGGTCCACACTTCTCTTTTGCATCTCCCCATTGCTTCCTGCCTGTTGGCCTGCTCAGTCCTTATTACGTCTCAGGGAAAGATGGCGGGGAAGAGAATACGCTGTGACACCAAGTCCTCCATTTGGGGGTGGGGGTGGGGGCGGGGCAGGGCGGACATGGACCGGATTTGGGATGTGCTTTTCTTTAGATTGTTCAGCTATAGTAGATGTCAGCATCCACTGGCCACCAGGGCCACAAGGCCACACGTGGCCATAGCAGAGCCTTCCAGACTGGACAGCTCCCTGTGTTACAATGTCGGCTGGGCCGGGGCCGGAACCTCACCGCCCTGCAGACCTGGGAACGCACACTTTGGAGACAGAGGGCAGGTCCCAGGCATAAGTGCAGGCGAGTGTGCAGCACTGACTTCAGAGCGGGCTGAAACACTGGACGCTCGGCCACCTTGGGGGACCTGAGCACCCACAGCAGCACCCAGCAATGACCACACGCCAAACGAGGCAAAACCCAAGAAGGCGGCCCAGGGGAGAGGTGGGGAGGGAGGAGCAAAAGCAGCCCAGGAGAGGCCGAGGGAGAGGTGGCGAGAGACGGGGAAGGATGGAGGGGAGATGGAGCAGTAAACCACCCGCTTTTTCTTGGTAAGGACCTCACGCCCTGATGAGCATTCCTGCTCTCTTCTAACAAAAGAAGCCCAGCTGCAACGAAACACCGCAGTGTCCCGCTGCTCCCTGCTCCGAGCGATGAGCCAGCCCCTTACACAGCCCCATTTCCCTCAGCCCCCCAGCGACCTCAGCCACTGCCTGCAGCAGCGAGCACAGAGCGTTCGCATCTCTCCGGCACCCGCGGCTCAGATGTGCGGGTGGCTGAAGCGACTCTTGATGAAGCAAGTTGGCGGGACTGGCACTTGCCTTACCTCCCACGTTCTCAGACCTTTGAACTGCGGGCATCCTAGCGGCCGTGCAAAGCCGCGGCCCTCTAGTGGCAGTGGGCGAGCACTACAGCTCGGTGGAGGGAAAACTGGGTCTCAAACTGAAGACAAGGTTGTCTAGAACAGGCAGGTGTCGGCAGGATAAGGGACAGTCATCGCTTCGAGCAACCAGGAGAAACTTGACTAAGAATGGATGACAATGAATATAAGCGAGTAAGGATTAAGATGCTTTTCTTCTCTCTAGGATTGCAGCATTTGTTTCAGTTCAACAAATATGCTGTGCCTTGTGCCAGGCGGAACGCTAGAGCCGAAAGGTCCCTCAGACGCCACCCGGTCCTGCCCCGCTCTCTGCGACCTTCTGTAGTCTCTCTCCATAGCTGCCTCTCTGGGCGTGAGATTACCCAGTGGAGACGTCTACAGTTTCTCCCACACGTTCGGTCGCCACGCACGTGTTGAAAGCCCGCTGCGTGCCAGACGCGGGCTAGGTACTACGGCGGGAGCTAAAAGCAAGGCAGGCCAGGCCCTGCCTTCAGAGCTTTGGGTCTAAGAGGTCCCCAGGGCGCCCCAGCCTCTGCCACCCTTCAAACGCCTCACTGATGGACCGGGGTGGCACCCACACCCGCCTCCCCACTCTGGAGTCACGGGGCTACCTTGCCTGGCCGTGGCGCTCCCCTAGTGTCTGGGCCACAGGGAAGTGGCCTCCTGGCCTTTACTAAGACAGGCCCTCCCTCCCTTCCCCAAACCTGCCTCACCTGCTCGTAGCTCCACAGTCCTGCCTGGCTCACTCCAATCAAGCTGGTTGGCCCGCAGGAGGCAAAGCAGCACCGCTGTGGTTTTATTTCGCGAGGTACCGCATTGCCTCCAGTTTCAGTAAATGTAGGTGAGCCTCCGTGTCGACACGGCTGGAACCAACGTCCGATGTCCAGCATGCCCTGTGGACACAGCACCCCGACTCTGCAGTGGAGTTGCCCGTGGTACGTGTGTCTTCTCCAGTGGACTGCTGTCTCCTTCAGGGCAGGCCTCGTTTTGTTCCCCTACATTCCCGAGGCCCTGGGATCCGGGACAGACACTGGCGCTGTGGAACGGGCCGATGCATCTGAAGACAGGGATGTAAGAGCCAAAGTGCATGCTCTCCAAACACACGCCCACAGCCGCCAGCAAGAAGACAGAGGCCCTTGGATGTGGCCGAGCTGCAGGGCACGGCTGGCGGGCGCAGGCTGATGCCAGGGGCCCTGTGGGAGCCTCGGCGGAGGGCCACGCTATGATTCTCTGCTCAGCTGCACCAACAAGCATCCCTTCAGAGCTCTCTCAGGCAGAGTCCCAACTTCTCCTGCCCGATGCCCAGCCTCTTACCTCCTAGGGTCAGGCTTTCCATCCCGAGATGGAAGATCTACCTGTCTTTGAGTTTTACTCCATCAGAGATACACTGATATAGGTGTAGCTCTAGGGCCGTGAGAAATCAGAAATACTGATCATTCTTTTTTTAAAAACGATCTATCCAGAGAGTGCAGGATGCTGAGCAGTTACCCAGGACGTGCGGTGCAGCAGAGAGGCGAGGGACGCGGTGGTAAGGGGCACACACAGAGGTCGGGCTGCCTGGGACAGCCCTGGGCCTGCCGCTTGCTCTCCGGGTCCCTTGGGCAGCCTTCCTGTGCCCATTTCCTCCGCTGGGAGACAGAGATGATGATAGCGTCTGCACAGTGGGACGTGGCAGGGACTAAAGGAGTGGCTAGATTTAGAGCAGTGTCTGGGACAGCAAGCGCTCCCTCCATGTTAGCTGTCACCACGGGGCTGCCCGGTCACATGTGGCCTTGCAGGAAATAGCTGCACAGGAAAAGTGTCACTGGTTAACGCAACTCCGGGTCCAAACTGAACACAGCCGGCCCGCCTATACAAACCCAAAGCACTGGGGCAGAAAATAATCTGAACTTTGTGAAGATTTCTGCTCGATTCCAGAGCCCAGTGAGGTTTGAGAGCTGCTGGTCTCACCAAACACCGGGAAGGAGGAACCACGCGGAACTACAGCAAGAGGCAGGTCGCGCTCAGCCTTCCGGTGCTTTCACAAAGTCCCTTTTCCCTCTCTCGTCAGTTCTCCACCACCAGAGAGACAGAGTGGCGGGAAAGACGGGGTGGCCCACAGTCCTCAACCTTGGGGTGTACCCGGGAGTCTCACAACCAGCAACCCACTGATACCCCATTAATGACCAGTGGGACAGGAAAGCAGGGGCCTGGCAGCTTCAGGAATTCCCCGGGGTGGGGGGAACAGGCCAACGCCCCCTCCCTGTCAGAGAGATACGAGAACGTGCCCGAGAGAGCGTGACAGAGGAAAAAGGAAGCGTGTTGTGTGAGGAGGCCCCTACCTCGGCCAGCTGGCTGTCTTCCACCTGAGAAATGCCCCCCGGCTCAAAATGGACGCTGGGGTCCAGAGCCGGCCCGCAGACCCCACACCTCTGGATCCTGTGCTCTTAGCAACACGCTCCACTCAGACAGCATGACATTGAGGAGCCACAGGGCTGGTGGCTCCCGGCTTCCTTCAGGGCCTGAGGAACTGGGGTCCTGTCCTGGGCTGGTGACTGGACAGGGAAGCAGAGGCTGGAAGGAACAGACAAGGCCCTGCTTCTCCACTGATGGGACTGGGGACAGAGAGGCAAGGACGAGCTCTCTGGGGTGTGTCCAGGGCTCAGTGCCTGGGTACCGGGGAACAGAGGCAGGCACTCCAGACAGGCCAGCTGGGCCAGGGTGGAGGGGAGGGTTCCTGGTGGGTCGTACGTGGTGAATAAGGAGGGGTGTTCCCTCCAAGGGAACCTTCCTGGTCTTCTCCTTCCGCAGAGGGACCTAAGCCACCTGTGACGCAGCCGGTGTCGCAGCTCAGGGCCGTGGTGGGGTGGTGCCAGCACCGGCCACTCCCCTCCGTGGCTCTGCCACCACGTGATGCCTTGGAGACTCCGACCACAGCATCTTCGGATCCCAGTTGCTCTGCAAAGGAGCCTCGGAGGCCCAGGAGAACCGCACCTGCCTGACTGAGGAAGCGCGTGTAGAACAGGCAAAGTGAAATAAGTTGGTGCAACCTGCCGAATGCCGCCTGTCTCACAAGGAACATGTCACCCCCACTCTTCCTCCCAAGTGAGTGCTCCTTCTGCCTTCACCGTGGGAGCTGCTGCTTAGGCAGCGGCCTTCAGCCCGCCCCAAACAGCCCCTGCCCCTTCACCACCGCTCAGCCACCCCGGCAACAACTCACACAAAGGGCATCTTGGCAGATGGTGGCTGAGGTCCCCCATCATCATCCAAACCTCCTGTCCCCGGGCTCAGTGCTGCCCACCTGCCCCACCTCACAGCATGGAGGTGGGGGGCGGGGCCCGGTCCCTTGCTCCTGCAGCCCTGGCCCACTCTGGGCGCAGACACTAATGAGCAGAGAATGGATGGGAAAGGCAGTGGGGATGCTGAGGGTAAATAAATTATTCAGACAATCACAGGAACTAAATGCTCTGAGAGTCTGAATCACATGTGGCTTCCACGGGCAAACCTGACACCAACATCCTTTGCAAGGAAAAAAAAAGGGCTTTTCTAAGCAGCACCCGGGAAACTGCCTCTGGGGCACCTGTTGCTCAAGCAGCAAGGCACACTCGATGCTCAGGGTCTGGGACCCGCCCTGGACCTTCGGGGACATGTGTCTGGGGCTCGACAGCCACAGGCAGCCCCGACCTTGCCTCCCTTCCTGTTACACAGCAGGACTCTGAGGCCCAGAGCTGAGGAACGAGGCTGCAAAACCAGGAAAGGCAAATGGGAGAGTTCTAGAGCCCGGCTTGGAGCATGCGGCCGGGCACCCCCCGGGGAAGAATGGTCCCCAGCAGGCCGAGGAGAATGTCCGGACCAGGCCCCGGTAAGCAGGGCCCAGGTGGGGCCGAGAGCCTCCTTGAAGTCCCCCCAAAAAGCTGACCCCATCCAGCCTGAAGGCAGGGGCTGGGCCAAAGCCCTGTCCCTTCCCTTGCCCCCTGAGAATCTCCCTCTGGCTTCACCTCCTGGCCTGCATCCTCTGCAGACGCTGCCGGCCCTCTCCCCACATCACCCAGACACACCGAGGCTTGGCAAAGCGGTCAGCGGTTCGGAGTCGGAGGTCCCGGTGAGCCCCGCCGGGCCACCAGCACGCCCGCACCTCCTCCGCGAGCCCGGCTGCAAGGCGCTCTTGCCGTCCCAGCGCGTGCGCCTTCCTTTGTGGTTCAGGCAGGAAATACTTGAGTTACACACAAAAGCAAGATTTGTATCCTGGAAACGATACAAACCAGAAATGCCACTTGCATCCATTTGAAAGGCATGGAAGCCACCAGCGCATGTGACAGACCTCTGCGAAGCAGGGTCACCTGGGCCACTGGCAAGGAGGAGAGCCCAGGGCAGGGCCTGGGGTGCTGTGCAGGTGGAAGGGTCGGTCAGCCAAAGGGATCCCCGAAAGACTAGGAGAGGAAGGACCTCGGCAGGGGCCGCCCAGAACTTGCCGCCACGGGGCTCTGTCTGCACCTGGCAGAACAAGGTTGCACTGTGAGAGACAAGGCCTCAGCTGGCCACGTGGCGACATGCCAGCCATAGCCCAACTCACGGCCGCCTGTCCCTCGAGGCGGCACTGAGCCAGGGGACAGGCGCCGAGAGGGAGGGAGAAGGGGCGTGGCATTCCTAGTGGTTTACAAAGACCTTCTGAAGACAAGGGTGGGACCGGTGCGGAACCAAATCTCTCCTGGAAGTGCACAGCCACGTAAGTCCCGCCAGAAAGCTTTGGTGAGGCCACGTAAAGAGAGGGTGAGCCCACTTTAGAACACCCGGAGAAAGAAACGACCCCCCCCACTCAACGACTAAAGAGAACGCAGCCCAGAGAGGGGGGAACTGGTGTGTCGGGGTGCTGGAGGACAGGGCCCCGGGACCAGCACATACTCTGTCTCACAGCTGGGAACCAGGACTGCGCGCGCATGGGCCGGCACTCTCAGGTGGACACCTCCACGCACAACAGGAAACGCGCCTCTCAAAGAGAAACACATTAAATAAACGAAAGATTCTAAATGACCCTCCAACTCACATCTTCCTCGGGACTACGCAGCATCTCACACCTGCGACCAGCAGAACGGTACACGTGTCCCCTTCTCTTAATTCAATCAGCTTTGTGTTCTTTAGCCCCGTCCGGAAAACCATCAAATGTCACAAAGTCCAACTTGGATTTGTGCAGGAAGCACAGCGGGTGCTCGGAAAAACATCGTTTCATTGTACTGTTGATATCTTTGTCAATCAGTCTGCGGTAAAAGTGATTTCCGCACACGCCCCCTCCCCTAACCTCACAGAACCTACGGTCGACGTTAAGTGAGGTCTTACCGTGTGAATCCTTCGTCTGCACAGCTGCGAAGGTCAACAGACACAGGTTTAGCCTGTGTCTCAGTTGCTCCGAACCACGGCGGGTTGCCTGGCAGAACCTCCTGGGACGGGAGGAAGAGCACCTGCCTGGTGTTCTGGAAACCTCCAGGCCCGCTCTGGACTCTGCCTTTGGCGGCCCGCGGCCTCGGCCCGCCCGCCTCCCCATGCTCCAGCACCCTCCTTTCCGAATGTGAGGTCAGACCCTTCAGCTGTCGGGATCTGAGGAGGGCATGACCAAAGGGCTCCATCCCCCCGTTTCATCAATGTAAGACAAATTGAAATGCAACAGATCAGCAAACCGTCGGCCCGCTCGGCCACCTCTGCCCCTTTTCCAGAAGCGCATGGTCAGCTGAGCACAGGGCACCGTGTCCATGCCTCCTGGCCACACTGGTGGAGCCGTGACCCCAAGCCCTTTACTGAATTGGGCTTCAGTTTGTTTGATCAATTCTTCATCTTGAATAAAATGTTCCTGTTGGTGTTTTAATATAAGAAAGGAAAAGCTGGAAACCTGGGGAGGACAGGGATTAAGAAGTAGCTCTGAGCAACCAGATTTTCCCTGTGGCCCTGCTGGTTGCTTGTCTCTTGGGGGCGTGGTCAGGGGGGTGCTCCTCTGTCCCTACCCCAGGCCAGCCCCAGGCCAGCACTTGCTCTGCGGCCCCATGGCTCAGCAGGACTGACATCTACAAACACTGCTCTGCCCCTGGAGCCAGTCCTCGCTGGGCTCTGACAACGTCGCCACATCAAACTGCACTTCACTCGGTTCTGGCGCCCCTGGGACAGCGGAGGAGCTCTTCGTAACGGAGGGGCCAGCACATAGCGCAGCTCTGAGCCATGACGTCGCCGCTCCCCGGAGAGGGCTGAGGCTGCCTCCTGTGTACAGAGCAAAACCATGGACCGGATACAGGGGCGGAAGTTGCCAGCTTTACTAATGACAAGAGAGTGGCTCCTGGTGGGGACGCACAGACAGTGCCTACCAGGTGGCTCCCAGCGGGCTTGTGGGAGCCCACGGGCCCTGGCTCTGCAGGCACAGGCTGCCTTGGGGCACTGAGGGGGTCTCTCAGGAAGAGGAGGGAACCAGGGGGTAGGAGTTTGCTTTTCCAAGCGGAGAGGAGGAGCCCGGTTCCACTTTCCCATTCACGCGTCCTAGAATTTGGGGCAAAACAGGCTGCAAGACGCCAAACTGGCAGGACACAGTTTTCTTTACTCTTGAGTTGCGCGGTCGCTGTCCTTTGCGTGCGCTTTGCTAGGTCACGCCTCACCCGCATCCATGTGGCCTCTGTCAAAGCTGTAGGCTCGGTCACGCGCTGTGGAAGCTTGGCGTGTCGTTCTGATGATGAGGAAGTCGAGACGTGGCTAAGGGGCAGTGGGAGCCAGCGCTCGGGTGGGAGAACGTGTTCAGGGAACCAAGACCGGTAGGACCAGCCTCCTGGCCAGGGCAGAGCTGCTCCTCCTCTGCTGAGGAAGAAGATGAATCAGAGCTGCTTCTTCAGCTCCCGCGGGAGAGCGCCTCGCAGGGGCTGTGGCCACGAGGGGTGAGCCTGAGTAGCGGTGAGGTGCGAGGTAAACTGAAGGGCTCAGGCAGTGAGCATCTGTCATTTTGGGTCACCCAGCATCTACGCCGGTGTGACTCCCTCTGGGATTTCTCCGCTCTGGGTGCAGTCCCGGTGGGACGGTAAATCCAGGTGCCTGTCCTTCCACTGTGGGCGCCCCTGTCGTACCCACCACTCAGCGCCGCCGGCAGGGCCACCAACCCAAGCTCCGCCTATGAGAGCCTCTCCATCCTCAGAAAAGGTAGTTCAAGGACAAAGAGGAAGGGGCAGTGATCTGAGCCCAGGCTGCTCCGCAGTGTCGGGTCTGGTTTTCCAGACTTGCCGTCCACTCTGGGGGCGGGCACTGCTGTCCCTTCCCGTGCCTCCCTTTCTGGATTCAGGCGGCCAGAACTGACTTCTGAGAACCTTAACTGATACTTTCTCACCATGGACATCTGACACCGAATGCTCAGAAAGGCCATAGGAAGAGAACAAGATGCATGTAGCAAACAGAGGAGAAACCCCAGAATTCTGGGCTGGACGGGAGCTTAGAGGCCACTTGGCTCCGCTCCTTCCTCTCGCACACAGAGGGCCCAGGGCGATGCTGTCGGTGGGCGCCACCCAGCGGCAGCCCCGTGAACCACCAGCCCCTTTCTAGGGCATGACTCTGGTTCTAAAACCTCAGCCAAAGAGAGAAAAGGATGTCAACAGTGAACATGCCCTTCTCCACTGTTCTCCAGTCAGCACACGTTGTTCCTTGTTATCTTATTGGTCTCCGCACAGGTCCTCAACTCTCTCCAGGGCCTCCGAGGAAAACCATCCCAGGATGAGCCGTGGCCCAGCAAGGATGAAGGGGCTGAAATCCCGCAGCATCTGGTTCCCATTCCCGGCCCCAGATAACGGCCCCACGTGTTCTAGGAGACTGTCTCTGCCCATCCACCGCCACTCACACACACTCTGCTCCGTGGCTGTGACCCATCCCTCCCCGAGGTCACCTCCCTTCCGTCCTCACGAAGTGACCAGCAATTTCCAAGCCCCACCCAGCGGCCTGCCCAGGACGAGGACCATGAGAACAGTAAAAGCTGTGTGGGGATCTCAGACATGCCTGTGAGACTCACTGAGCCCACACCGTTTCCGGATAAACACAGAGAGGGGGAGTGGGGAAGCAGGATCATCTGTATGTATCCGTTCAGGGCAGAATTTAGAAACAGTTGGCACAAGTTTGTTCTCTTTGGCCGTGGTCTGCCCACAGCTGCTGTGAAGCCCCCCGCCCTGGCTGGCAGGGCATCTCGGTGGACAGGTCGCGCCCTCTGCACATGCGCTGTCCAGACGGGATGCCTGCGCCCGGACACACCTGAGGGCGGGCTCTCCCAGGCCTGCACAGTGCAGCGTGGCTCAGAACCCACCTCCCCCTCCGAGCTCCCTGCTATCCCGCCTCACACCTCCCAATTCTCTTCCTTCATCTTCACATTCTGGGGGGACTAGAGTCCCTTCGCTCGGTCCGTACCCACAGCCCTTGACTGCAGTTGCTAATTCCTTTTCTCAATAAGGCTCACAGAACACATTTAAATACTTTTTATCCCAGATACAAATGCCTCTATTATATAGGGGACCATCTGGGCTGCTATAGCTAGCTAGCTGTGTTGCTATCAACTCCTTTTTTAGGGTTTGTGAATCAGTTGCCAATAAGGGGAAAGAAAAAAAAAGGAAGTCAGCTCCAAGATTCTGCTTTCCTCCCCTGCACTTTTCCCCCAGCAGGAGAGCTGTATTCTACAGGCAAAATGGACCCTGTGAACAAAAACCAGAAGAGATACCTAAGACTGAGGATCTCTGGACATGTCAGGCCCGGGTTCTAGACACCTTGGGGGAGGGATGTGGTGTCAGCTCACTCCCCAGCCCTTGGGCCTTCCATCTGGGCTAAGTAACCCTGCTCAGCCTCCGGCAGGTCTAGAAAATCTGCGAAGGAGAGGAGTAAGAGGAGGTCAACAGTAACAGAGAAAGAAGGGAAGAAGGAGACAGAGGAAGCAGTCAATGCCCAGGAGTCCCCGAGGCCAGGGACACCCCAACAATCACAGACTTCTTCTCCTGAACCAGACAGGAGCGCCTGCTGGGCAGGGGTCTGGAGCTGAGCTCTGGGTGGGAGGTGGCCCAAACCTTCAAAGAATGTGAAGGGAGCCCTGACCGGTGGGGCTCGGCTGGTTGGGCGTTGTCCCACAAAGCGATAGTGCTCAGACAGTGAACGCACATGCAGCATTTAGGTCCAAGAGCATCCTTGTGGGAAGAGGAATAAGCACACCTACGTGGGAGGCAACGAGGTCTCCCTGTGGATTTGGGGCTACGAGGTGTGGGGGCAGAGTGAGACCAACTGCAGGGGAGACACGCGACGGGCCGCCGACACCAAGCGGACGCGGCCACGAGCCTAGATCCAGAAGCGCCCACCCTTAGTCTTCAGGCCCCATGCCTCGGGGCAGGGGTGACCCCAGCCCAGACCCTGGAGTCTTTCAGTCCTGTGACGCTGGGCACACGGAAACGTCGGCCGCTCTGGATGGTCCATCAGCTTCCGCTCGATGCCGATGCCTGTTTGGTGTTTTCTATTTTGGCTTCAGTGTAGCATATGTGAGGATGCCTGATGTTTGCCTCTCTTCCTGTGCCAGATTCAAGTACCTGTCAGCCTCCTCGCTCCACTCTGAGTTGGTATTCAGAAAGCAATTCGGGGTTTAATTGTGCACTTGAAGTTTTCGGTGACCTTTATGGGAACTGATCAGCTTCCACATGCCATCAAAAGACATGCAGGCCAGTCTGAGTCGCCCACATCAAGACACAGAAGCCCTGGCTCTGAAAGGTCCCAGTAGCCGCCCTCCTCCCCCTGCCCGCAGAAGATGGGAGTTTGTGACCTGTACGCACGACCCTGGCATTTGAACCAGGACCGCCTTACTGCCTCTGCCCTAAGCTAGTCATTTTCTTTGCCTAAGGACCCCCCAGGGACAAGCGGAGGGAGCAACCTGGAAGCACTCTGACTGGCAAACATGTCAGCCTGGAACTGAACGTCTGACATAGCGAAGGCACCGGGGACTATCTGTACCTGGCCCCCAGAAGATGGGAGACAGGTGTATTTCCTGGTCATCCCTGATCAAAAATGGGCACCACAAAATACCACAGGACCCCTATCTTGAAGCATAAAATCCACATAGCCGGTGGCAGCCCCGACATCGTCCCCTGCCCTGGGGTGCATAGGCCCCTGTGTGACAGCCCATTCCAATGACAACAGTTCCTCCTGAACCTCAGTCCAGCGGGGCCCTCCTCGCCTTCAACAGGACTGCTCTGCCCCTCCCGGCTCTCCCTCAGCCTGGTGATTCTGGACTGACCTCAGTTACCCTTCCACCATGCCTGGGACTCCACGGGCCTCCAGTGGAGCCCAGGAATGTGCATTTCACCTGATGGAACCAGGTAAGTCTGGGTAACCATTCATTAAGTGAGTTTGTCCAGCCAGAGGCGCTGGAACGAGGCAAGTGAGGTCAGCGGGCCTCGCGATTCAGGAGAGCCGGTAGGAGCGGAGACTCCAACTTCCCAGCAAAGGTCTCCCCAGCCTTCCATGTTTGTTCAGCACCTCTACAGTCCAAGTCAGGCATTACTGCCCCCTACAACATCCAACCCCAAACAGGCCTTGAAATCTCACCACGCAGTGGGAGCGGGGGCCAGTGCCGGCTGGTTTTAGGCCCCCTCTGAATTCTGCCCTCTTCTCTCCCCTCTCCCCACCTGACCGTGGTGGGCCTCCAACATGGGTGTGAGCTCCTCTTCCAGGGAGGGTTGGGAAATCACCAGCCAGCCCCTCGGTGCCAGCAAGGGTGCGGTGGCCCAGAGGGCACAGACCTCACACTTTAGCGAAGGCACTGTCCCCGGCTACAGCCAGTACTGCCCCCAGGCTGTGCCTCTGCACGAGCCCAGCGGCACGTCATCAAGGCGGCCTCTGTACCCCAGTCTTCAGCAACGACTCCAGTTTCCAAGGCCCTGAAGTGCCGGGGTAGAGCAGAACACGCATGTACCCCGACTGCCCCAGGAGCAGTCCCTGGGAAGCAGCCAAAAGCCGAATCAGAAACGAGTTACCACATCAGCCCCAAGTGTGCCAAGCCAAAAGGAGGCAGGAATCATTCCACGAGCGTTTACTGGGTCCCTGCTTCATGCCAGGCACTGTTCTGGGCTCCAGAGACACAGCGGGGAAGTGGCAAAGGTTGCCGCCCACATGGAGCGTCCTTGGCCCACAGCTGTGAGGCCATGGACAGGTGGGAGGACGACAGAGGAGGGACAGAGGTCACATCTGCGAGAGCGATGCCAGAGGAAGCGGGGAGTCTCGAACAGAACAGGAAGTGGAGGTCTAGAGAGGCGTGGCCAAAGGAGGGTCTTAAAAAGAGAAGCCACGGTCGACTCCAGGTGTCCTACCATGTCGCATGCACCCCATTTGTTTGTTTGTTTGTTACGAGCTGGACAGTCTGAGAAACTGAGCTGGCACTCAGTTCCTCGTGGCTGAGTCTGTGACAGAGGGGAGCCGGCTGAAGGGCTCTGCCACCAGGATAGTCTGCCGAGCAGCCATGCCTGAGTAAACGTGTGCGTGTTAGCATTGGTCGGCGCCCCTGAAAACCCTCCGACAACAAGTGCTGCTGTGAACCCAAAGAAACGTTGTTGGGGGTTTATTTTATTTCTATGTTGTGACAACTTGGAGTTTTAAAACATGACGGTACATATTTTAAAAAAAAAACTTTAAAAGTTAGAACCCTCAAATAATTGGTATTGAATCTTTGATCTTTTCAGAGGATGGTTTCATCTGTGTTTATGTGAAGAAGACAATCTGCAAACAGGCCCAACCGAGCTGGGGCCGAGAGGGTTCTGTGCGTAAACTGCTCATTCTGTGTGGCTGGAAACGGACATCCCCTCACACCTGAAACCCACTAGAACATGCGTTTTTCTTCTAAACATCCATATGTGATTTTCAAAAATACACAGGCACAGAATGACTGGAAGAAAAGACACCCAAATCTTTTGAGGATGATGAGATTAGTGGCGATTTCCTTCCATTATATGTTCGTGCATTTTCAAAATTTTTAACAATGATCCTGTATTATTTTATAAGCCAAAAACATAATTTTGAAAAAACAAAATAGAATTTCCTCATTTAAAAAAGGATATATAGTGTATTTTAGTATCTTGTTATAACTCCGACCAGAAATTCCAACTCCAAATATTTCATTTATACAAAGGTTCCTATCCTTTGGATAGAAACATCACCCACTATTATCAAAGTTAAATGATCCAATGACAGTCACTAGCATTAGAAAAAGGACATGGGCCTAAATCCCAGGTCTGACACATACCAGCTGTGCAGCCTTGGGCAAGTTTCGTAACCTCTCTGGTCCATGGTTTCCTAATTTGTAAAAGGTCAGTTGTGAGGACTAAAGGGCTGCCTGGACCGTAAGAGACTATGTGCCTGAAGGTTCGCAAAGCCACACACACACACACACACACACACACACACACACACTCGGTTTTATTCTGCATCTTCCAAATGTGACCAATGTACTCAAAGATAGTGGTTGATATAAAAATAAGTGAACTGGATCCTGGCTGGTGTGGCTCAGTGGATTGAGTGCCAGCCTGCAAATCTAAGGGTCACCAGTTCGATTCCCGGTCAGGGCACATGCCTGGGTTGCAGGCCAGGTCCCCAGTTGGGGGAGCGCAAGAGGCAACCAATCAATGTATCTCTCACACATCAATGTTTTTCTCCCTCTCTTTCTCCCTTCCTTCCTCTCTCTCTAAAAATAAATAAATAAAATTTTTAACAAATTAATGTATTGGTAATTTGAAATATTTCCATTTGAAAACAAATGCAGGTAAATTTTCAGGCAAAAACGAGACTCAAAGAAAGTGTGGTGCTTGTGGCCGGCCACATGCGTCTTCGCTCCCAGACCCACAGCGGGCCGAAGGTGGGGGCACGCAGCTGGGGGCCCATCGGCGAGGTCCTTAGGGTGCCTATAACTGGCCTACTGTAGACACTCAATAAAAGTAGCTACTAGCATTACCCCTAAGTAGGACTGTAGAATTAATAAGAAAACCGTGTCATTTGATATCTTACAGCCCAGACGTGGCTGTGGGGCAGCCTTTGAATTGCTGTGCCTTGCTAAGTTCCCAATGCCTTATTTGAGATGTCAGTATATGCTAAGCGATCGATGCGGCTCATCAGATCAAGAACTACACATGGAATGTAGGAGGCTGGAAAGAACGCAGCCACAGTCTAACACAGAGCTCACTGTCCTCAATTCTGGTTGAAATCATTTCCACCAGACAACCAACGCCCACCCATACACTGTGCACACTGAAGGCAGGGTCTCTCGGGTTTCCCCTCTCAATTGCCAGGCCCCAAATCAACACAGGGGGGCCTCAGGTTCTTTGACTTGGAGAGGCAGAAGGAAAAGACTCAGAAAGGAACGGGGAGCGGGGGGGCTGAGACTTTGGAAGTGTTACTGTAATTTGAATTCAAAGAGCACAAATTCTTTTTATTCTTTGAAACTGGACCCTTGCCATTTCCACTGGGTATCAGGATCTGCCCCAGACTTGGATTCCAACCACTCAGCTGTCCCTGGGAAGGGGGTGAATGTTGGAGACCCGGAGAGCAGGGGCCAACACGGGGTCACGGCCATGCCTGGTTTTGATTCAAATGTCTATTAGTCATCCAGTGGCGCAAACTGTCCGTTTAATCAATCCGCTCTTGAATTCTTTATCATCTTCCCCTGAGTGAAAGGAAATGATTCTTTCTAGTCACCTGCTCTGCTTCAGGGGCTGGTTCACAGAACTCCACGCCTGGAGCTCTCTGGGACCTGCCACACTCCAGCCAAGGCAAACACATAAAGGGATAGCAGATGAAGTTACTCTGGGAAGAGGGAGTGCTGTCGTTAGGCCTCTAGAATGCAGACAACTTCCCAAAACCACAGAAGCAGAGGCAGCGCCTTTAAAACCCCTGAGCAAGTGTCTGCTGTGCTGTTCAGGCATGATCTGTTCGGCACCCCTTTTTATTCTAAATTAGGTAAAGTGCCCTCTTTCCTAAACACCTGTCAACAACTGCAAGGCTCAATTCTCTACCAGAGATTAGACCCAGAATTCCAGGGCAGAGGAAGAGAGAGGGCAAACCCCACTGCTTCTCACCCTCAGATTCCTAAATCAACTGACTCACCAACATACACTGCCTTGGACATGAGGGGAAGCTTGGAGATCATCGGGGTCCACTTTCTCACTTTTGAGATGTGGAAGGTGACAAGCGAGTCTCGTTCCTAAGGTGACATTGGTTAAAAGCCTTCCTTCTCCCCAAGGTTCCCTCTCCTCCTTGTAATAGGCGATGCTGCTACTTAGTTCTGTTGCAAGATAAACACTCTCATTGTAGAACCCACTTCTGCTAAACACCACAACTCACCTACCCTGCAACCTCTTCTAGTCCTCCTCCCGGTCGTCTCCCCTGCCTGTGCTTGTTACGGTCATAGTTACTTGACTAATTGCACTAAGGCTCCCCAGGACTGAGCCTCAGGGAATTCATCTCG
Organism: Micronycteris hirsuta; assembly: GCA_004026765.1. Classification (NCBI taxonomy): domain Eukaryota; kingdom Metazoa; phylum Chordata; class Mammalia; order Chiroptera; family Phyllostomidae; genus Micronycteris; species Micronycteris hirsuta. Next base: position 21,291 of record PVJI01012126.1, on the reverse strand, counting down.
GGGCCCTCCCCATCACCCAGACTCGCTGGGCAGGGCAAGGCTGTTGATGGTAGGAGACCATACACTGTGGGTGCTCCTTCTAAACCGCCTGACCACAGCCATCCGGCCACCGGCTCTCCGGTGGTGAGGGCAGAGAGCTGAAACAGCCGGGGAGAAGGAAGCCCTGAGAGTCTGACAGACTTGCCAAATGTTGCCCAGTCTCTATAAGACGACCAGCGCTCTCCTCGGTCCTGTTCCCTGCATCCCACCTCCCGTTCCCACGGCACACCTGCATTATTGGGACCCTCCACGACCACCCTCAACCTGGGCAGCCCCCCGGAAGGATAGTAGGAAAGCTGCTGCCCACAGGGGATGCTGGGGGTCCCCTCCTGGTCTGCCACCTGCAGGTGGTCTTTGGGAGACGGACAGCTTAGGCCCCAGGAGAGCAAAGGAGGTAACTTGCTCCTCTGGCCTCTCTCTGCGTGACTTTCCTCCCCCGCCTCCTTCATCCCGGTCCTTCCCCAGGCTCCCTCACCTCCTCGACTTTCTCTGCATCCTCCGCCTCAACCCCCAGGACCCGGTGGCCCCTCCCCTCCCCCAGCCCAGCCTGTCTCTACTTTCTCTTACAAAGCACTCCTGTAGTCTTTCCACTTTGTCTCCAATTATGTCTAAATGCAACCCACCACAGATGCTGACATTTTAAATGTTTAGTTGTTATAGTTACTTGACTAATTGCTGGGCCCCGCCGCTGCGCTTCTCCCTCGGGCAAGAGAGGAGCGGGCAGGGTTGGGGGGCAGGGGTATCACCACCACTCCCTGCCCAGACAGAGGCCAGGCCCTGGGAAGGGGGCCTTGCCGGGGAGAACCGGCTGTCCCCCGCCTCCACCAGGGGCCAGGTCACCGAGGATGCCCCCGGCGCCGCAGGCCTCGGATGCCACAAACTATTCCCGCCCCGGGACAGGGAGCGACCGAGGGTCTAACCGGCAGATGCGCCATGGCTGGCCTCTCCATCTTCCCACTCTCGCAATGTGGAGACAGTGAGATGGCATTTCAGAGAAACCGGGGAAAGAGGTGGACGGGAGTGCGTTTGGGGCGAAAGAAGAGTTAGAAGCCGCTGCCGGCTACTCACGTGCCAGATGGCGAAGAAGATGAGCGCGGCGCACAGCACCAGGGAGAGCATGTAGCAGAAAGCCGCGAAAGTGAACGCCATGGCCAGCTGGCGGGCCGCCCGCGCCCCAGGCCCGCCACACACAGAGGAGACTTCAGAAGGCCAAGGTTCCCCTCAAGGACCGCGCCCCCTCCAAAGGGGGACAGAAAGGAGCCACGCCTGCACCCTCCCCTCGAGGCCAGTGTCCGGGAGGCAGCACGCCACGCGGAGCGAAACTCGAGGGCCAGTGAAGAGAAACAGGATTCCACAGGCTCCGGCGACCTGCGGGGCCAGCCAGCCCGCACAGACGGGAAAGATGCGTCCAGCGTCGTTGGCGGTAACCGTCTCCAAATAGTAGAAGAAATCAGATCAGTAGAGAACTCCTGCAGATTGGTGCCAACCAGCGAGCCTCTCCAGACAAGCACGGCGAGGGGTGCGAGGGCTCCGCTGAGGGCAGAGCGAGCAGCTCCCGTCTCCCGGAATCCCAGGAAGAGCCCCCTGCTTTCCGCACCCACGCCGAAGAGGGGCGGCAAGCGCGCTGCGCAGGACCCTCCCGCGCCACCGAGGCGCAATCGGACAGCGTCCAGCAAGGTGTCCGGGCACACTCCGAGCTCCTCGCAATCCCAGGGCCGGCAGCGCCTCTTTCCCGGGAGAGCTCCTCTTCAGGTAGCCGGGAAGAGCCAGGTCCCCCCGGACCTGAGCTCCGAACGCGGCTTCCAGAGCAGCTGTGCGCCCCGGGGCGCGCCCGACCCCAGCTGCGGCTTCGGCCCGCCGGCCTCGGTCACCCAAGTTCCCCGAAACTAGGGATGGGACCCGGGTGGTGGGTGCCACGGGCTCCAGCCCAGCGGGCCTTCTCCTGTCCGAGCGGCTCTAGTGCCGGATTTCAAGGCCAAGAGCGGCTCGCCGCGGAGCTGGTTCCACCTGCTGCAGCAGCCGCCTCTGCCACTGCGAGCACAGAAGCTGCTCGCCCGGGGTCCCCTCCCTCTCGGCGCCCCACCCTCGGCTCCGGCGCCGCCGAGCACGCCCTCCCCGGCGGGCGGAGACTGCGGCGGCGGTGGGGGGGTGGGGGCTGGGAAAGGTGGGTGGCCGGGTGGCGCTGGGCGCTGGGTCGCTGTCTCCGCTGCAGTTGTGCGCGCCGGCCTCTCCGAGGAAACTTGAGGCTAGCTGCGCAAGGAGGCCAGGCTTTGGTGGGATCGGGAAACGGGGGAGGATCAGGGACTTTTTAAACACGTGCGTCTGGAGGAGGTGGGAAGCTGCGGAAGGGTATGGTGTGTACCTGACTCCTCAAAACGTCAGCCGCCCCTCCCAGTTCTTGCAGCTTTCGGCCAGTGGGAAAGTGGAGGCAGAGGAAGCTGGGCTTGTGTTGGTTGGGGATACAGGTCAAGCCCTTGGACTCTGGGATTGCTCGCCTGGGTTTTCTGTAATGCTTTTGGTGCTCGAATGCGTTGGTGGTGCAGCTCCCAGCCCCTGCAAAATTCTCCATTAGCGTCTGTGCCTGACTCCTCCACCCTCCCCCGCCATCTGACCTTGGGATTGAAGAAACTAGACTTTGTGCACTATTCTGGGCTGAAGGGACAGAAACAGCGGCTCTTCGCTACTGGTGTTGGTCTGGTGGAACTGTCCAGAGGATGTGCCCTTGGAGTCAGACCCCTTAGGAACTGCAAGTTTCCCAACCTCTGTAAACCTCCGTGTCTCTGTCTGAAAACCAGGGAAAAGAGTCCTCCCAGTCCACTCTGAGGGATTAAATGCGTGCGTAAGGGGAGGGCCTAGCACGGAGCCTGGCACTCGGCACACATTCAGTAAACGGTAGGTGCTGTCCTCTGCACGCTTGGCCCCGGGGGCCCAGAATCTTGGAAATGTCTCTTGTGTCCTTTATACGAGATTTCTTACACGGCGTGAACACAGTTACTGTCATTCCAGACAGAACTTGGGGCTCAGATAAGTACGGGACTCCAGAAAGCAAGGGGAGAGACCCTGAGAAGCGAAGGCAGATCCTGGAGGAAGACCGCAAGCACGTACAGCCTGGAGTGAGTCTCAGCGCTCCCAGTCTCTCACCCTGAACAGGCACTGAGTCAGTAGCCGATGGGTGCTCATCCTGGTGCACTGGTGGCACTGTTCACGGATGGGATTCTGGTGGCTTTCAGAGCTGAAGGAATGGAGGCCAGGGAGCCAGCTAGTGGTACAACCAGCACTGACAGAACTGGAGTCAGGTCTGCACACGCCTCGTCCAGGGCTCTCTCCATCACACTCCAACGCTCTGGCCACCGTCTGGCTGCACCTCCAGTTTGGAAACTAGATGCGTTTCGGTGGCAAGTGGAGAAACTGGAGCAAGTCCAGTGGCTGTGGACAAAGTGGTGAACGGATCAGCATTTCCTTGCCTCTGGGTCCGGACTGGCTACATACTCAGCGGCGCTGAGTGCAAAATGAAAATGCAGAGCTTCTTGTTCTTTAACAAAAGTTGTTGAGAATTCCAGGACAGCAACAGCAGAGCGTTAAGCCAAGTGTGAGGCCCATCCGAGAACAGGACCCTGAGCACAGGAGCCTGAGCAAGTGCTTCTGAACAGAAGCAGGAGGAGAGGCAGGGAACAGGACCGAGGAGAGCGCTGGTCGTCTCATGGAGACCGTGCAACATTTGGCAAGTCCGTCAGACTCTCGGGGCTTCCTTCTCCCCGGCTGTTTCAGCTCTCTGCCCTCACCACCGGAGAGCTGGCGGCCGGATGGCTGTGGTCAGGCGGTCTAGAAGGAGCACCCACAGTGTATGGTCTCCTACCATCAACAGCCTTGCCCTGCCCAGCGAGTCCGGGTGATGGGGAGGGCCCTGAGGCTCGGTCCTGGGGAGCCTTAGTGCACAGGCAGGGGGAGACAACCCGGAAGGAAGACCATTGAACAATGAACCCCCACTTCCCCTTCCCCAGCCCCTAACAGCCACCACCAGCTTTCTTTAAGCTGACCTTTTAAGCTGACTTTAATTTGACCACCTTTTACAAGTGGAATGCCACCCTGCCTCATAATTCAACTCTTCAAATGTCCATCTATCTCCCTCTATAAAATGGGAAGTCCTTGACATTAGAGACCCTTTCTTATTTGTCTTCCAATCATAACTACCCCTCACTGTGTCGGGCATATAACAGATGCCCAATAAATGTTAGGTGGATGGATGGATGGACAGATGAGTGGATGGATACATGCCGTTGCCACAGACTGACTGTAAGTTCACCTAAATAAGCCTGCCCCACTAGATGATGAGCAAACGCAGATAAGGAGCGTGTCTACTTTGCACTTATTCACCTCGGCTGCTCTGTAGGCACCATAAGCAGGGCACGGCCATACCTGGAAGGAGCTCAAACTCTAACACAGTCGCGCAGAACCAACGAAGGCTTTGAGAAGAACAACAGAGGGGTGCAGACGTCACGGAGGCATCTAGCACAAGGCTCCTGACATCAGGCATATCCAACAGACGTATTTCTCACTAAACTGAACCAGATGACAGGCCAGTCGGAAGCCTTGGCCTGAAATTCCCACTTTCAAGCTGTGCTGGTTCTACGCAAGCAACTTCATCTCTCGGCGTCCTGCAGGTGTGGATGGGCTCTCACGTGACAGCCAGGGCGCAGCAAACGCAGAAGCCACGTTTTCATCACTGCGGCGGCAGGGGCGTGGGGCAGGGGGCATAGAGGAGGAACTCTAACCCCAGAAGTGACGGTTTCAGAGAGTCCTTGGGTTAGGGAGGCGGAGTAATGCGATGCAGCCTCCTGCTTGGGCTCCTAACTCGTCTTAATGTCATCTTCCCACGAATGCTGCCTTCTGTGGAAATTAAGCGATTATCCTATTATGAACACCATTAAACAGGCAGTGTAAACAGATGGCAAACAATGAGCCTTTGCTAGAAACACCCCCTTTAGTGCTGGGCCCTGGCTCCTTCCACACCTGGAGAGGCAGCATCAGTTTTCACAATGCTGGGGAAATCGTCTTACTCAGAAACCGCTGAGCTTTCCGGGGGAGCTCCTCGGTGCGTGCTGGAGGTCCACAATGGCCACGGCCTCCAGCGGCCGGTCTGAAACCCAGCCCCTCAGCCTGGCTCTTCACCGTCCTGAAACATCGGTAGGGGGTGCCTCAGTAGACAGGGCTGGCATGATGAACATCAGGAGAACTCTGTGATGCCTTTGGTTTTTTTTTTCTATTTGCTAATTCAGATGGAAACTTGAGAGCCTAAGCTTTTCCTTCATATGTGAAATTCCTTCCCAGGCTTCCGCGTGCTGTGAGTGGCTGTGCCGTTCTTAATGACAATGTCAGGCGTCCTGGGGAGAAGCTTGGGCTATTAAGTTTAGCCCCACAGCTAATGAGCCTGCACCTCCCAAGATTAATGGGGATCTAATTTTACGGAGTCTGAGTATGAGTGCCGTGATCGCCTTTCCTCCCAGGTCCCGACTCCAGGATGCTCTGAGAGTCCCTTCTCTGCCCGCTGAGTCCGGCTGTCCTGTCTTCTATCCCTCTGTGCCCTGCTAGCACTTCAGTTTTTAAAAGCTGTGCCACTCGATGGGGGAGAGTAGTGGAGGGAAAAGGCAGACAACTGTACTTGAACAACAATAAAAATTTTTTTAAATGGGAAAAAAAGCTGTGCCACTTAATTATTCCATTTTCCTCAGTTCATTTAAGGATGTCTGAAACCATGGTAAAGATCAGAGTGTCTGTACACATACATGACACATGCACAGAATGTCTGCACAGGTGCATGCACACACATCTGTACACATACATGCACAGTGTCTACACACATCCACGGCATCTGTGCACATGCACACACAGTGTCTACACACATGCATGGCATCTGTGCACATGCACGCACAGTGTCTACACACATGCACGACATCTGTGCACATGCACACACTGTCTACACGCATGCACGGCATCTGTGCACATGCATGCACAGTGTCTACACACATGCACGGCATCTGTGCACCCTGTCTCTGTACATGCACACATGCACACGTGTGGAGTGTGCACGTGCATACGCACACAGTGTCTGTACACACACACACATGCACACACTTGGAATGAAAGAAGCCCTTTCACATTAGAACAAGAAGTTCTCAAACCTTCCTCTGCGTGCCAGATGTCATGTGATGAGCCTACCGGATAACGACAGAAATGTCTCTGTGTTCCGTGAATGCAGTTTATCGATAGTGATTGCTAATAACCAATGCCAATTGCTTCCCAGATGCCAGATCTGGGGCAAGTGCTTGCCAGACACCGTCTCCTTTTATTCTCACTCTGCGAGGTAGGTATTATCATCTCCTTGGTACCAATGAGAAAATGAGAAAACAGACTCAAAGAGGGCCGGCACTTACCTGAAGTCACACAGGGAACAGCAGGATTCATATCCAGATCTGACTCTAAAGCCTGAGCTCTAACCCCCCCTCACTGGACCGCAGGGTGGAGGCCTAGGGATGTTGGCTTCCTGGACAGAGATGGGAGAAACCTGGCAGCTAAGCTTCTGAGAGTAAAGTTGGGCTGTTTTACAGCTCGGTGTCTGGGGTCTGTAAGAACACAAGCTCTCCAGTTGCGGCCACACCAATCTTTATGTCCTGGTGTGCAGGGCAAGGAGTAGATGCCAAGACAGTTCGAAATGATTCATTTGTGGTCTCTCTTGACTCTTTGAAATGGGCCTCCAAGAAACCCACCTTCCCAGTGACTCCAAACTCCTCACAGAAACCACTGGTAAGGCCCAGAGGTACAGAGAAGTTACGTAACTTTGCCAAGAACACACAGCTAGTCCCTGGAAGGGCAGGATTCAAACCCAGACAATCTGAGCACAGAGCTGGCTCCCAAACCCCACACTTCACAAAGAGCTTGGACTAGCCACCCAGAAGGTGAAGCCCATCAAAAATGACTTCACAGTTCAGAGGGAACAGTGGCTGGGAGAGAGGAGAGAGTTGACCCTTCAGCTACACCTGGAAGAGCAGGTAGGATTTAGGGAAGTGGGAGGGGGCAGGGTGCCAACGTGCATGTTGTTTCATTGATCACGGAACAGAGCTGCTTGGCTATGAGCTAACACAGGAGTGAGATGACAGTAAAAGGTAGGTTTGGGGGCCTTGAATGCCAACCTAGACTAAATTCAATGGAAAGTCAAGAGAAGTTCGGGTGTTCCTTCTCTAATTGGCCACCCACAGCATGTTCCGGTGCACATCAGTCACTGCAGGGATGGAGCTATTTCTGCAGCAAGACCCCTATGGACCTTCCAGGGGAGTCGAACACACCAATGAAGCCCAGCAGTCCCACCGGGCACAGTTGTCACAGATCCAGCCGGGGCCTGCCACCTGGGAGGGGAGGGCCAGGGCCAGAAGCATGCAAGGGGGCTTCTGGGGCACGCATTCACCCCATGCTCCCAGATGAGCGGGAGAGCAGTCGCAGTTTGAGGGCAGGATGTCGTAGGGGTAAACAACCCCAAGCAACCAGATACCCAAACATCTTTTACAAGGTCGTATGTGGAATTGGGGCTTCAATGATTTATTCAGTAAACACATTTGCTCATGAACTACCATATGCCAAGCATTGTGTTGGGATTGAAAATCAAACATTCTGCCCTGGCTGGTGTAGCTCAGTGGATTGAGCACGGGCTGGGAACTAGAGGGTCCCGGTTCGATTCCCTGTCAGGGCACATGCCTGGGTTGCGGGCTGGGTCCCCAGTGAGGGCCATGTGAGAGGCAACCATACATTGCTGTTTCTCTCCCTCTCTGTCTCCCTCTCTTCCCCTCTCTCTAAAATAACTAAATAAAAATCTTTAAAAAAAAAGAAAAAGAAAATCAAACATTCTAATACACCAGTAATTCTCAAACCTCCCAGCCAGACAAGCCCTGCTTGGGAGGAGCTGGACAGCCCTTCCCCCTCCAGGGAGCCCCTCACTGGCATCGAGGCAGGTGTGTGTGTGTGTGTGTGTGTGTGTGTGTGTGTGTGTGTGTGTGTTCTGGACTGAAAATCATTTCTCCTCTCAGAACTTGAGTTTGGGGCAGAGATACCACGTTGACCTGCAGCTCAGGCATCAGAGGCCAACGTGTCCAAAGGTCGACGGACAATCCATGCCGGAAGCAGCCCAGAACAAACCCTCCAGCAGTTAGCTTCAAAAAGGGGCTGCAGCCTGCAGCTCACCCAGCACAAAATCAGGGAGACGGGCAGCTTACATGTCACTGACCCCCACGCACCGCACCCCACCCCACCCGAGGAGACCAAACCATTATTTTGATTCACAATGTGGAGGTACAATAAAGATGACATGCCATACCTTCAAGTGCCCTTGGACAGGACATGAGCATGGACATGCTGGGAATTCAGTGACCTTCAGTGGCAGAGCCTGGGCACGGCCAAGTCCTGGGCTTCTGCCCTTTAGAATTATTCAGTTGCCCCAACCTCCAGGCAAAGGTGAGGCAAAAGCACAGCCAAACTTCGATAGGGAAGCTTCGGCTGGTGCATCTGCGGGTTTTCTGAACAGAAATAATTGTGCTCACTTAGCCACTTTCTTCTCCAGAGCTCAGGCCTTTAATCAATTCTCACAGAGATCTGGGAAGTTGATCCCCTGTAAAATGGCTCAAAAAAAGTGGGTCAGGGAGAAGCTGGTGGCTTGGCCCAAGGCTTAATGCTACATCAGCCTCGGAGTTAAGAACAGAAGTTTCTAGGGCCGACCTTTACTCTCACAATAGGTTCAACAGCCAGAGAAGCCTGCCACCAAAACCCAAGGTCTTTTTTTAACTCCCAGAATCAGCACCATCAAGTCCGAGCTAAGAAACAAGGAAGTGCGGAGCGCTCCCAGCAAAATGAAACAAGTGCAAAGATCTGGTTAATTACTCAGGACATGTTGGCAGACAGCTCCGCTTGTCAAATTCCTCATTGTCTGGATGGTTATTTACATCTGAATTAATTTATACTGTGGGAGTTTTAAATACTATTTTTTTCTTAAGTAGCAGCAAAGATCCTACCAGAAACAATGCTGTTTCCTATAAAGTCCTCTCCTTCATCTCTGATTTATTCACAGATGCAGGAGACCCTGACACAGGGCCGGGAATTCTCCCATAGACATAGTAACCAGCGCCACCCTCCTGGCTCCCCCGGGCCCTGTGCCTGCTTCCCGACCTCGACCTCGTACTCTGTGATGTACAGGTCCAGGCAAAGGCCCTAAGAAAATCTGAAGTCTTTAACACTTAGGAAAAAATGTGTGAAGGTGATCAAAAGGTGCCAACTTGCAGTTGTGAGATAAATAAGTTCTAGGGATCTAAGGCACAGCATGGGCACTGGTTCTGCACTTCACAGTTGCTGGGAAGGTGAAGCTTCAAAGTTCTCATCACAAGAAGACTTTGTAGCCCTGGCTGGTGTAGCTCAGTGGATTGAGCGCCGGCTGCAAACCAAAGGGTGGCCGGTTCGATTCCCAGTCAGGGCACATGCCTGGGTTGTGGGCCAGGTCCCCAGTGGGGCCACCTGAGAGACAACCACACATTGATGTTTCCCTCCCTCTCTTTCTCCCTCCCTTGCCGTCTGTCTAAAAATAAATAAATAAAATCTTAAAAAAAATAAAAAAACTTTGTAACTATGTGAGCTGCTGATGTTAATGGTGGTAATCGTGTTGTGATACATACATGTAGCAAATCCTTTTGTGCTATACCTTGGATTAATATAATGTTCTATGAAATTATATCTCAATAAAACTGGAAAAAATAATTTTCACAAACTTAAAAGACCCAAGGAAAAATAAAAGGAAATATCATTTACACAATTGGAATTTTTTCATTCATTCAACAAACATTTAATGAGAACAGACTATGTGTTGTGACCATCCCATCAGGTCTCGGGGACAGACATTTGAAGTTGTGTGACACTGTCCGGCCCGCACGGAGTCCCGGGCAGTGGAGGAAACAAGCAGAAAACGGAGCACGTTTAGGGGCAGGGTGGGTCTCGGGTTGACATTTACACACTAAAACTCAAAACACCCGGAAAGCATGAAATATTTTCCATGACTGTTCTTACCTGGTGCTCAGTCCCCAGTGACAACACACACATAAATCTTAAATTTTCCAATAAAAACAACCTGGGCTCTTCTAAGTTAGAACCCTTTCTTTCGGGTAAATATTCTCACTCTCCAAGTTCAAATTCCCTGTCAGGTCTGCTTCCCCCTTCCAAAGGAGCTGGGGCCACGCACCCACTGCCTGCTGGAGATGGCGTTGGCACATGGGGGTAAACCCAGTCCCCGGCTGGCATCAGGCATGGACCTGTGGCCCACATGCAGTCCCAGCCTCTCCGGAGGGATCCTGGTCTCAGCTAGACGCCGACGTCCTCCCTCAGGGTTCACAGCTGTGGCCAATCCCTCAGTGCTGGGATGCGACGTGCGTCCCCCCCAGGGCTGAAGTCCTGGGTCTCTCCCATGGCTCCCTTGTCCCGATGCCTGAATCTCTCTATCATCAGCTCCTTCAGCACCCTGGCGCTCCCACTCGGCCCGTGAACCTGGGGGTGGGCAAGCAGGAGCGCGGACCGAAGCCCAGCACTGCCCACTGCCCACTGCCCCGAGCTGCCCCGAGCTGCCCCTCCCAGGGCTGCCACAACAAAGCACCGCACACTGGGGGCCTAGCCCAGCAGAACTTCATTCCCCGCCGTTCTGGGAGCTTGCAGTCTGAAATCAAGGTGTCGCTAGAGACATTTCCCTTCAAACCTCTATGGAAGAACGCTTCCGTGCCTCCTCCATCTCCTAGTCGCCCTTGGCGGTCCTTGGCTTCCGGCAGCGCACATCCGGTCTCCGCCCCCGCCCTCACGTGGCCTTCTTCCCCGTGCCGCCGTGTCCCTCCTCTTTTCACAGGGACAGCAGCCATCGGGTGTAGCGCCCCCACTCAATCCGGAATGATTTCACCTTGAGACCCTTAACTGATCGCGTCTGCTAAGTCCCTGTTTCCAAGTGAGGTCACGTTCTGAGGTTCCAGGTAAACAGGAATTGGGGCGGGGGGGACGCTATTCAACCCATGACTCATACAATCTCAAAACAGTCAGGCCAAATGCAGACTTTCTCTCTGAGGCTCCCAGCCTCCCAGGGAAGCAGTATTTGCCCTAAAGTTTCCAGAGTCCCCAGGTCATCTGGGTGTTGCTAGACCCTCTTCAGAGGTTCCAGGTCTGGATCCTGCAAGGAGAGCCAGACCGTCCACACAGACACCCCACTGTTTTCACTTACATCGCACACAGCACTCTGAACCTCCCGAACACCAACTGCCTGGGGAGGGAGACAAGGGGAACAGCGGGGATTCCACATGTCACGCAATTCTGCGACACCAGCTGGGCTATCCTAAACAGGACTCAGTTCTGACACTACCTAGAGAGAGAGGCAGATCCCATAAGATTCCCCCACTTCAGATGCCAATCAGAAATCCAGGTTGTTACCTGTGCTTTTGACCAACCGACTACACAGAACTCGGAGGTTCCTTTGATTAACTTGCTGGAGAAGCTCATAGAATTCAGTAAACCAGGGTACTCACTGGATGACTGGTTTGTTACCAAGGACAATAAAGGAGACAAATGAATAGCCAGATGGGGAGCTACACAGGGCGCAGCCCAGGAGGGTCCCAAACACAGAAGCTTCTGTCCCCAGGGAGTTCGGGGTGCACCACCCTCCTGGAACATCGATGTGTTCTGGTTCACCAACCTGGAAGATCTCCCAACCTCGTTCTTTTGGATTTTTCTGGAGGCTTCACTATATAGGCCTGATTGATGACATCATTGGCCATTACAGGTTGAACTCAATCTCCAGCCCCTCTCCCATCACCAGAGGTAGGGAGGGGGCACTGAAAATTCCAATGCACTAGTCGTGATTGGTTCCCCTGGCAACCAGGCCATCATCCTGAAGTTACCTAGGGACTTCCCAAAAGTCACCTGATTAACCTACACGCAAGCGTGGTTGATAAGGGCTTGTCACGAGCAACAAGATGTCCACCTCACCTTTATGGCTTAGCAGCTATTTCAGGAACTAAGGACCAAAGAACTACTATTATCACAAAAGTTGGTCCTATTGCTCTTATTGCTCAGGAAAGGCCAAGGGTTTGGGGAGCTGTGAGCCAGAAACTGTGGGCGAAGGCCAAATGCATGTTTTCCATTATAAATCACAGTATCACATTACCCATTCCTGCCTGCTCCTGAGCCACCGACTCAGCGTGTGACCACTGGACACTGGGGACTTCTGAGGACGGAGGAGCTGCACTCCGGAGTAGCTGTGCCAGTACACCACCTGGCGCAGCTGCTGTGTGGGCTACAGAAGTACATAGGGGGTCCCCTGCAGGGACTGTGTGCTGCGTGTCTTTATTTACGACGTCAGCATCGTGCCTGGCATATGGCGGATGCTCACGATGTGTGTGTTGAATGGCTGTAGAGATCTGGAAGGCTTCATGATAGAGGTGACATTGAGTCAGGCCTTGAAAAATAAGTGAGTAGGATTTCAACTGAGGAAAATGGGCAAGAAAGGCACTATAAGCAAAGAGCAAAAGAACAAAGGCATGCCCTGGCGGGTGGCTCAGTTGGTTGGAGCATCGTCCCATACACCACAAGGCTGCGGGTTCAATCCCCAGTCAGGACACATACCTAGGTTGTGGGTTTGATTTCCCAGTTGGGTTGCATACAGGAGGCAACCAATTGAAATTTCTCTGTCACATCGATGTTTCTCTCTCTCTCTCTCTGTCTCTACCCTCTCCTCTCTCTCTAGAAAATAATCAAACATATCCATATCCTTGGGTGAAGATTAAAACAAACAAAAATAACGAAGGCATGGAGGCATGAAGGAGAGGGGTGGAGGCCGGCAGGACAAGCCGCGGCAACCACTAACCGGCTGGAGTGTTGTGCCGGGGACTCGGGATCTGAATGAGAACGAAGTGGAAAGAGGGGGTTCGGGCTGAAAACAGTGTGCTTCTGGGGCTGTTCCTACAAATTAACGCTTTATCGGTCTGTATCAGATTAGGGGGCAAGCCAGCATGGCTGGGGGTCTTCCCTGACCCTTTGAGACTGACGGCAGCAGATGTAGCTATGTCTCCCCCATTCTTAAACATGTCCCTCGGTCCTGTCCTCACAGATGCCGTGCCAGGCCAACCCACATTGGCATTTCCGAGATGCCCACGTTCTTACCTTACACTGGGCTGAGGAAAACGCCACCCAGTAGGTCAACAAGGCCGCAAACTAGGAACATTCCAAAGAAACAAATGCCACTACCGAGACATGTTTCATTTTTTTCAAAATGGTCACTGCAAATCAAAATGCTGAATCACGTAACAAAAAAAAAAAAGATAAGTGCGTCTGTTCATTAGATTCAGATTTGTAATCCTGATGACTGCAATGTGAATATTTTTATCGGTCTTTGTTCCATGACAAAAAGAATCAGCTTCCCAAAAAGGAAGGGTCTACATCAGCACTTTGTCTCAGCCTTTTAATGAAACATTGTCTGTTCTGGCATAAAGGGCTGGTGATAGAACCAGTTATATCTGTTTTCCTAATCCCCAAAGACTTGGATCCAGTATGTTCAAGATCAGGAGGTACCTTGCTATCGTCAATATCACCAGGCACAGCATTGTCCCTGAGTCTCCCCTTATTCTGAGGATGTTCAAGGACGAACTGGATGTGCAGGGTTGGCAGGGATCGAGTGCCTCCGTGCAATAGAAACTTGAAGATTTTTACCTAATGCCTTTGCCCTGTTTATCATAACTCTTTAAAACGAGAGAAACGAGGACACAAATGGAGCTGGAAATGATAATGAAATTGCTTTTAAAGCCTTAATAATGATTTAAAAACTGTCCACGAAGATCTTAAAGAATGAAGTAGTCTGTGGAATCACCTCCCAGGGAAGGGTTCTAAGGGAAGTGAATGCAGTCAGGAAGGAGTTGAGGAGCCCAGCACGTGCGTCACAGGTGCGGAGCATCACAGGTGTGGAGCAGGGGGCACTGGAATGCCACGTCAGGGCCTCTTTCCACACTGAGCCCTTCTTTTCCATTTCCATCGCGCGGCCCTGCACCCGAACCTCACAACGTGAGAAGTCAGCTGCTGCAATCGCCTCCCATTTCAGGATTTTGGAACCAGGGAAGGCAAGAAAATGGTTGAAGAGGTTTTCCAAATATGAATCTCTGGGCTCCACATCAGACCTCCTGTCTCAGAATCTCCGCTGGCGGTGGACCTGGCCCACGTAGTTTAAAAGGCTCCCTGGGTGATTCCGAAGTGCATCTCTGAGTAGTGATCACTAAACCCAACAACTGGCTCTCAACTCGCCTCCTCCATTGCAGAGCCTCCCCCCGTTGAACGCCCTACAGCATCTCTGATGACACCCAAAATCATGAGCAATTCCCAATGATGAACAGGACAGCTCACAGCTGGCTCTCGCCCACTGAATCCGGGTGTAGTCCAGATCCGAGTCCTCGCTCTTCTGTAGCTCGGCTGGCTGGCTGGCATTTCCACCCTGGGGCTGGGACTTATGCCACCCCCTCACCTGTCCCCACCCCCCCCAGAGCCATCATCCATGGCTCCCTAAGAGACATTGCCCAGCCTCCGAGACTCACCTCAAGTTCTACCTCCAGTAAGCCTCCTGCAGCCACTCGTGACTCTGTCTGCTGCCAGAAAGCGTCCCCCTGTCCTCGGAATTCTCACAGCACCATGTTGTCCTACCTGGGGAGAGCGAGGACATAACCTAATGGAGGGGGGTGTCTAAAAGCACAGACCCGAGTGACCTGGGGCAAGTTTTTTAAAGTTTCATGTTTTTTTAAATGTACACACCTGAGTTGTGAACTCTCCACAGTCTCGTTGTGGCGCCCACCGAGCCCCCAGGAAGACGTGCTGTGCTTATTGTTTCCCCGGCCCATCAGGTGCACCCGGGGTGCACCAGTCGAAGTGATATGGCTGAGTAACACAGGGAGAAGGGGCTCAGTGAAGACGCTGGCAATAACGAACAGATACATGGAAGAAGGAAGTCGAATGCTCCTCTGCCCCCCTGTTACGAGCAGCGCAGGCACAAGGCAGCTCCCTAACCACCAAGCGGAGAGACCCGACCGTCCCGGTACCTGGCCCTCAACAGGCTTCTCAAAATGTGCCTTCCAGACGCACACTCCTCCTGCCCAAGAGGAACTGTGGGTAAAGTCTCCTTCGCTGCCTGACTGACACATGCGAGAAGGAAATTCAGCAGCGATTCGTCCATGTCTTTGCACCCCAGAAGTTTCAATGTCCATCTGCACTATTTCAGATTAAGAACTCGCTGGTAGCTACATCAAGTGACAAAAGCATTATGTTCTGCTCTTTCCTATTTTTTTCTAACAGGCTGTCACGAGCAAACGTTGCAAGAGCAAGCCTGGCCGCACCTGTCTCTACCTATATTTTAGAGGCAAATACAAATGTTTTTCTCTAAAATTTTATGTCAATACACCAACACACTGTGAGGCCTGGCTGCCTAAGGCTATCACGATAAAGAGCAGTTAATAGAAATAAATAAACTCAGGAAGAGCCAGCGGAGGCACAAAGAGAGAGAAGAAAGGAAACCCTAGGCCCTTAGCATATTTTAAAGCAGAAAAGCCAGGCAGTGTGTTAACTTTATGAATGCAAATTCACAGACCACCCAGAATTCCTGAATTCTCTCATATGCCCCCTGCCCAGTTATTGATGCCTGACTTCATTCCTGTGTTGCACTCACTGGCCCCATCACCTATACTGATAAATGTTTAATGTTCCTGCTGGCATGTCCAGCTTGCTTCCAGGGATGTCAAAGGGCACCCAGGACCTGCAGCCGCCTCCTCTCCAGGCTTCCTGGAGTCCTCCTCCCATTGTAATTTGGAGATGAACAGTCTGCCCCTCAAATTCTAGGTTTATGAGTGACTCAAATGTCATCCCTAAAGATCCGTAGCAAAGCAAATGAGCTGACTATGACCTAAACAAATCATCTTCCAAGACAAGAAAAATGATGCCTGTCATCTTTAAAAAGCCAACCAGTCAATAACAAAATTATGGGCTCATAAGAAAGACAATTCAGTTTTCCCCATGATGCAAGCCAGAGCAGTTTTCAAAAGTGTAGTACAATTTACATCTTCACATGAGGAGGTAACCGGCACGCTTTGGGCTTTGCGTAGTCTCAAGAGCAATGAGTATTTTGTTACGGGTCCGATTATTAATTAGTTGCACCAGTTAATTAGTCAAAATATACACTCAGATTAACTAGCAGATAGCAGAGACCTGTGAAATTCAGACACAAAAGCAACAGACTTTTATACGAGGGGTAGGAGGAACTAAGGAAACTTGGAGCAATCTTTCCCATCTTTTCTCTATGAAAGTGTCTTTTTTATTTCAAGAAGTTTGAGGGCTGGGGTTAAAGATGGCAGACTAAACACAATCATCAGCCTCTGTCCCCTCAAAAATAAAAACAACAACAAACCACAAAAAACAGGAAAGAGTCTTGTGGGAAGGCCACTCCCCAGGATCAAAGAGAACAGGAGACAGGTGACAATGCCAAGGCGGGAGTGGAAAACAGGTGGGTGAGCAGTGACTGAGTGAGAAGAACAAAGGAGGCAGGACCCTGCCCCAGCTCCCGGCACCTTGGAGAACCAAGATGAAGTGGGGGCTGAACACAGGGATCCATCTGAAAGTCTGGGTAAGATGCAGTCAGACTCCACCCGCCGTGGCCCCCTGAGTGCTGATTGGCCAAAGACCAGAGGCTTACTCACCAGAAGGGGCAACAAAACAGGATGCTAAGGACCACTGAGGCCAGGGAGAGCCTATTGAAGATATGAGGGGAATGAGTCAAAGGTCCACGGACTGAGTTTTGAGGAACCTCCGTCCCCTTATGCCTACTTCCACCTACACACTATTGGTCAGACTTTTACCCCTGAGGAGACTGGGGGAGCCTGCCCTCTCTAGAGCTGAGGCAGTCACTAAAATTTACCAAGAATTCCTACAAGTCCGTAAGAAAAAGACATAGATCTCCACAGAAAATGGTTGGCAAAAGACTTGAACTGGTTCATCACAAAAGGAGAAATATAAATAGCTTCAGCCAAATGAAAATATGCTCAACTTCATTTGTCATCAGGGAAAAGCAAAATTAAAACCAAATGAAATACTATTTCACCCCTCCCAGCTTGGCAAAAATTAAACAGTTTGACAAAATCGGGTGTTGGCTACGACGTAGAAAACCCAGAACACTTACCGACTGCCACTGGGGGCGCACATGGGTACAAGCACTTGGCGAACCGTCTGGAATCACATGGGCAGAGTGCAGGTGCGCGTGCACGCCCTGTCACCCGGCCGCTCCACAACCAGGACTAAACCTTGGAACTCCCGAACACGGGCACCAGGGGCACACGCAAGTGTCGTTACAGAAACGGAAGCAACCCGAGTGTCCACGTGTGTTAGAACAGACAGACACACTGCGGTTGGGTGCAGCCCTACGGACTAACCCAACGTGACAGAGAAAAGGAACCAATCACAGTGACACACAGCAACGTGGGAAATGGTACAAGCCAACATTGGAGTGAAAGATGCAAGTCGCAGAAAATACGTACGGTAGGAGTCCATTTCTGTAAAGTCAAGACATGTGAAACTACCCAATACATTGTTTTGAGATATAATGAAAACTGGAAAAGACATTTTTAAAAGAAAGCAAACAATAAACACAAAATTTTGGAGAATGGCTGCCTCTGAGGAAGGTGGAGGATGGGCTTTCAAAGGTAAAGCTGAACACAGGGGTTCACTATTATAACTCTGTACATGTCACGTATGTTTTATGAATGTCCTTTTGAAGCTATTCAACACTTCGTGAAAACAATGAAAGAGATGATGACTCAGTAAAATATGCAGCACAGTGGATAGAATGTGCTAGGTGCCCATTCTCCTCATTCTTCTTTCACTATAAATATTTCAAAACAGATTCGAGCAAAACTAAACGGTGGCCTTCTTGCAACTCCCACACTTGTTGGCACATGGACGAATGCCACGGGGTCACATTCCAGGTCTGTTCAAAGTCAAGGACTAACACATCTCCCCCACGTCCCGTTCCAAACCTTCTGCCACCCTGCCTCCATCCTTCACGCCAACTTTATTAAAAATAAACATCTAGCCCTGGCTGGTGTGGCTCAGTGGATTGAGCGTGGGCTGCAAACCAAAGGGTCGCCGGTTCAATTCCCAGTCAGGGCACAAGCCTAGGTTGCAGGTCAGGTCCCCAGTAGGGGGCCACGTGAGAGGCAACCACACATTGTTGTTTCTCTCCCTCTCTTTCTCCCTCCCTTCCCTTCTGTCTAAAAATAAATACATAATTAAAAATAAATAAAAATAAACATCTAACAGGTTTCATCCTTACCCCCACACCGATTCCACTTTTTAACTAGGAAATGTCTTTGGTGAAACCACTATGAGGGTAGCCGCCGCCCGATGGTGGCAGAATAAAAACCGAGGCACAGGGGGCTCACGCTGCCCTGCCTTGGTGCTCCACATCCTTACTCGGTCTATAGCAGGCAGAAAAATGGTGCGGATAATGGCCTGCTTGGCGTCTGCCTTGGATTATCTTCTGGCCCAAGTGTTATAAATCCCTAAATGAACTTGAAAACACCTGCCACACAAGAGGGCCCCCAAGCAAAGAGAGCTGCAGGTGATGTTGACATCTCAGCAATAAAGGCTCTGAGGCGGGTCTCTCTCTACAGCTCTGCTTTCATCTGCCCACGACCGTCATGCAGCTTGGGGGAAAACAAACACACACACAGGGTTTTATTATTTCATCCAAACAACCTTCGGAGAAATGGCGTGCAGGTAGGATATAGAGACGAACAGTAGAAATTTCCGAGTTAATTAAAACAAAGAGGAGAAAAACCAGGCCAGACAAGAGCTGTGTTTTCCCAGCGGGGGGCGGTGGGAGGGGGGCAGGAAGAGGGAGGGGTGAATGAGGGACAGGAGAAAAAGAAGGGGGAGCTGGCCGGACCTCAGCAGTGTCAGGGAAGCAATGACAGCCGCGGGGGTTCGCTCATTCTCTCAGTGCTTGAGTGCCTTCTGTCTGCTGGGGAAAATCAGCACAGTCCCTGCCTCGTGGAGAACACAGCTTAGTAAGGGAAAGAAAGAAGCAGAGGCGGGTGGGGGAGGGGATATGGTCAGCAGTGTGATAAAATGAGCAGGGGCTGCCACATAGCACCAGGCCTTGGGGCTCGGAAAACCTTCCAAGGGAGGAGCAACTCCTCAGACTCCAAACAGCAGGAGGAGTCAGCCTGACACAGCGGGGTGTTGGGAGCCAGGGGCAGAAAGCCCCCCACCCAGCTGCAGAGCAGCAGGAAGGGAGGCTCAGGTAGCGCAGCGGAAGGACACTGGATGGAAAGGGCTGGAGCAAAGAACGCAGGAAGGCAGCACTGGGGTCACGCTCCCCGTGGCTTAAGCCCGTTCGATGAGCCCAGGGAATGCTCAGCCTCATCCTTAAGAGCAGCGCCTCACGATTCAGGCACTGTGCCTGTATTTTCCACCTTGGTTGCAGATATGACGCAGGCCAGGACGTATGGCTGTGACCTGACTGTGACTCAGGGTGAGCGGCTGGACAATAGAAACTGACACCGCAATGACAAGACTGGTTTAAAGGGTCTGCAGGAGAAGAGCATGGGCGCTGAGTCCCCTTCCGCACACTCACACGCATACACTCAGGTCTACTGCTCCTGAAACACGCCCGTCGGATGTGGAGAGGGGCCTCTGAGCATTGCAAGGTCACTCGGGGGAACAGTTACCAGCCTTATGGCCTGCCCTGTTGTCACTGAGGAAACCTCTGATGAGTTAGACCGAGTGGCCTTGCGGTTCCAGATCGGCTCGCACACAGCCTTCGGGGCATTTGTAATGTGAGGCTTAAGAGGATTCTGATGGTGGGGGCGATGTGTGCCCACCCCTGGTCTAGTCCTAAATCATCCACCCTCCCCGCCCAGCATCTCAGCTGCCGCAGGCTCTCTGAGCCAGAGACCTGTCAGGAACCAATTGAGCCATATCCATCCAGGTGGCGCCATACGTTTTTTCCAACTATAATTATTCCTCTTGGTAAACAGAGGCATCCTGGTGTGGGTCCCACCCAGATGCACGGGCCAGGCAGCAGGTGGCGTGCAGCGAGCTGTGCGCTGCGGTGCTGTGGCTCTGCATCTGGGGCTTGGAAGGAAGGCGGGAAGCTCACACCCCCACCCCTCTCCCCATTAACTCCAGACCTCCCAGAGCAAACCAAGTGGTAAAATCTCCTTTTAATTCTCTGCAGCCCCTCTGGTCCCAGGGTCCATTTGGTGACTTCTTACCCTCTTCCAATTGGCCCTTGACGTCCACTTTGGCCTGGCCTCACGAGGAGGAAAAACTACTGGGCTGTCAGGGACAGGGGTCGAGGGTGGGAAGCAGAGACAGTGTATGCTGTGATTTGTCTTGAGGTCTCTACTTGCTCTGGTTACAGCCTTCTGTCCAGAGCCAGTCCTGATAGAAATAATAATGGGTTATTTTCCTAAAAATAATTAACATTATGGTTAAAGCTAAATCATTCTCTGTCATTGTCACCTTTGAAAACCAGAGACCTATTCCCAACTGGCGGTGACTGTTTCTTCTCCCATCTTGTGCCACCAGAGCCTTGCCAATAACAGGCATTTATGGACGTTCTGATGCTGGATTATGGACAATTACTACAAGAGTCTGTGTATATAGAAAAAGAAGTCTCAAGGGGACTTCCGCCAAGATGGCGGCATAGGTGGACGCACTGCACCGCCGCTCACAACCAGAGAGTTTAAACAACGAACTCAATAGCAAAAAATAAACAACCAGAACGGACAGAATCGAACTGAAGGGAAGTCCAACACCCAGGAAGTTGGGGAGGACGTACATCCAGGCCGGTAAGCGGGGCAGAACCGAGCGGAGGAGCGGAGTGAGAGGCAGTTTGCCCGGAGGAACTCACCCCGGGAGCGCCTAAACAAAACACTACCCAGAACAATGGGTGAACCTCGCAGGCCGGCGCGTAACTGGAGAGGCCAGTGGGAACCAGCAGGGCCGAGACTGGCGGAAAAGGCAGTGGGGAACTGGGGAGCAGAGGGTGATAGGGAGTGGCGGTGAACGGCAGACGCCATTGCTCCCTCCCAGGCCCCGCCCCCAGAGGAAACGTCACAAAAAAACGACCCAGGTTGCCAGGCACCAACAAACACATAAGACTCCGAC